>CANNZV010000972.1:0-193658 GCA_947561585.1 Caprella mutica
AAAAAGTTTTCGGATTTATGATAAAAAAAACATGAATAGAAGTGATTCACTACATAAGAGAGTTACATAATGATACATACAAGATGACACAAACGGTTTAAAAAAAGATTATGCAGAATGAGTAATAATTAAAAACATTTATAGAATGATTAATGATCAATTACTAAAAAGAAACAAACATTGTTAGGTGCAGCTCCACTTCATGAATAACTGACTGTTATAAAATCGATAACTGTGCAATTTTATAATTCGAGCAATTTTGTTCATTCGAGCAATTTGATAATTCGAGCAATTGTTCATTCGAGCAATTGTTCGTTCGAGCAATTGTTTTTCGAGCAATTGTCTTTCGAGCAATTGTTCTTTCGAGCAATTGTTCATTCGAGCAATTGTTTTTCGAGCAATTGTTTTCGAGCAATTGTCTTTCGAGCAATTGTTTTCGAGCAATTTACCGGCTACCAGATAGATCATTTGATGTGGAAAGATCATTTGCTATAGAAAGAACCTCTGTTGAATATAGATCCTTTGTTGTACATAGATCTTTGCTGTAGATAGATCATTTGCTATAGATAGATTCCTTACTGTAGATAGATTCCTTACTGTAGATATATTCCTTTCTGTAGATAGATCCTTTGCTGTAGATATATCGTTTGTTGTAGATAGATCCTTTGCTGTAGATAGATCCTTTGATGTAGATAGATCCATGCTGTAGATAGATCCTTTGCTGTAGATAGAAACTTTGCTGTAGATAGATCCTTTGCTGTAGATAGATCCTTTGCTGTAGATAGATCCTTTACCATAGATAGATCCCTTGACTTAGATAGATCATTTGATGTAAATAGATCCTTTGTTGTTGATAGATCCTTTGCTGTAGATAGATCCTTTACTGTAGATAGAAACTTTGCTGTAAATGGATCGTTTGCTGTAAATAGATCGCGTACTGTAGATAGATCCTTTGCTGAAGATAGATCCTTTGCTGTAATTAGATCCTTTGCTGTAGATAAATCCTTTTAGCTGTAGATAGATCCATGGCTATAAATAGATCCTTTACTGTAGATAGATCCTTTGCTGTAGATAGATCCTTTGCTGTAAATAGATCCTTTGCTTTAGATAGATCTCTTGCTGTAGATTGATCATATGATGTAGATAGATCCTTTACTGTAAATAGATCTTTTGCTGTAGATAGATCCTTTCCTGTAGATAGATCCTTTGCTGTAGATAGATCCTTTGCTGTAGATAGAATTTTTGCTGTAAATAGATCTTTTGCTGTAGATAGATCCTTTGCTGTTCATAGTTCCTTTACTGTAGATAGATCCTTTGATGTAGATTGATTCTTTGCTGTAGAATGATCCTTTGCTGTAGATAGATCCTTTGATGTAAATAGATACTTTTCTGAACATAGATTCTTTGCTGTAGATAGATTCTTTGTTGTAGATGGATCCTTTGTTGTAGACAGATCCTTTGCAGTAGATAGATTCTTTACTGTAGATAGATCCTTTGCTGTAGTTGGATACTTTGCTGTAGATAGATCCTTTGCTGTAGATAAATCGTTTGTTGTAGATATATCCTTTGCTGTTGATAGATCCGTTGCTGTAGATAGATCTAAGATCCTTTACTGTAGATAGAATTTTTGCTGTAGATAGATTCTTTGTTGTAGATAGATCCTTTGCTGTAGATAGATCCTTTGCTGTAGATAGAACCTTTACTGTAAATAGATCCTTTGCTGTTGATACATCCGTTGCTGTAGATAGATCTAAGATCCTTTGCTGTTGATAGATCCTTTGCTGTATATAGATCTAAGATCCTTTGCTGTAAATAAATAAATAAATCCTTTGCCGTAGATAAATCCCTTGCCGTAGATAGATCCTTTGTTCTAGATAGATTCTTTGTTGTAGATAGATCCTTTGCTGTAGATAGATTCTTTGCACTAGAAGTAACCTATGCAGTAGATAGATCCATTACTGTACATAGATCCAATTCTACAGCAAAGAATCTATCTACAGCAAACGATCTATCTACAGCAAAGGATCTATCTACAGAAAAGGATCTATCTACAACAAAGGATCTATCTACAGCAAAGGATCAATCTACAGGAAAGGATCTATCAACAGCAAAGGATCTATATACAGTAAAGGATCTATCTACATCATATGATCAATATACAGCAAGGGATCTACCTACAGCAAAGGATCTATTTACAGTAAAGGATCTATCTACAGCAAAATATCTATTTACAATAAGGGAGCGATCTGCAGCAAAGGATCTATCTACAGCAAGGGATCTATCTTCAGCAAAGGATCTTTATACAAAATAGGATCTATATACAGCGAAGGATCTATCTACAATAAGTGAACTATCTACAGTAAAGGATCTATCTATATCCAAGGATCTATCAACAGCAAAAAGATTTATCTACAGAAAATGATCTATTTGTAGCAAAGAATCTATCTACAGCAAAGGATCTACCTACAGCAAAGGATCTATTAACAGCGAAGGAACGATCTACAGCAAAGGATCTATCTACAGCAATGGATCTGTCTACAGCAAAAGATCTATCTACAGTAAGGGATCTATCTACAGCAAAGAATCTATCTACACCAAAGGATCTTTCTACAGCGAAAGATCTGTCAACAGCAAAGTATCTATTTACAGCAAAGGATCTGTTTACAGCAGAAGATCTATCTACGGCAGAGGATCTTTCTACATCAAATGATCTATCTACAGCAAAGGATCTATTTACAGTATGGGATCTATCTACTGCAAAGGTTTTATCTACATTAAAGGATCTATCTACAGAAAAGGATCTATCTACAGAAAAGGATCTATCTACAGAAAAGGATCTATCTAATGCGAAGGATCTCTCTACAGCAAAGGATCAATCTACAGCAAAGGATCTATCTACGGTAAGGGGTCTATCTACGGCAAAGGATTTACTCATTTATTTACAACAAAGGATCTTAGATCTATCTACAGCAAAGGATATATCTACAGTAAAGGATTTATCTACTACAAAGGATCTATCTAAGGCAAAGGATCTATTTACAACAAAAAATCTATATACAGCAAAGAATCTATCTACAGAAAAGTATCTATCTACAGCAAAGGATCTATCTACAGCAAAGGATCTATCTACAGTAATGGATCTATCTACAGCAAAGGATCTATATACAACAAACGTTTATCTACAGCAAAGGATCTATCTACAGTGAAGGATCTATCTACTGCAAAGGATCTGTCTACAGCAAAGGATCTATCTACAACAAAGAGTCTATCTACAGGAAAAAATTTATGTTCAGCAAATAATCTATCTACAGCAAAGGATCTATCTACAGCAAAGGATCAATCTACATCAAAGAATCAATCAATTTCAAAGAATCTATCTACAGTAAAGGGACTATATACAGCAAAGGATCTATCTACAGCAAAAGATCTATTTACAGAAAAAGCTCTATCTACAGCAAAGGATCTATCTACAGCAAAGGATCTATCTACAGGAAAGGATATATCTACAGCAAAGAACCTATCTACAGTAAAGGATCTATCTAAATCATATGATCAATCTACAGCAAGGGATATATCTACAGCAAAGGATCTATCTACAATAAGGGATCTATCTGCAGCAAAGAATCTATCTACAGCAATAGTTCTATTTTCAGCAAAGGATCTTTATAAAGCATAGGATCTATGTACTGTAATGGATCTATCTACTGCATAGGATACATCTACTGCAAGTAATCTATCTACTATATAGATCCTTCGCTGTAGATAGATTTAAGATACTTTGCTGTAAATAAAAAAAATCCTTTGCCGTATATAGATCCCTTTCCGTAGATAGATCCTTTGCTGTGGATAGATCCTTTGCTATAGATAGATCCTTCGCTGCAGATAGATCCTCTTCTGTAGATGGATACTTTGCTGTAGATAGATCATTTGATGTAGAAAGATCATTTGCTATAGAAAGAACCTCTGTTGAATATAGATCCTTTGCTGTAGATAGATCTTTGCTGTAGATGGATCCTTTGCTATGGATAGATTCCTTACTGTAGATAGATTCCTTACTGTAGATATATTCCTTTCTGTAGATAGATCCTTTGCTGTAGATATATCGTTTGTTGTAGATAGATCCTTTGCTGTAGATAGATCCTTTGCTGTAGATAGATCCATGCTTTAGATAGATCCTTTGCTGTAGATAGAAACTTTGCTGTAGATAGATCCTTTGCTGTAGATAGATCCTTTGCTGTAGATAGATCCTTTACCATAGATAGATCCCTTGACTTAGATAGATCATTTGCTGTAGATAGATCCTTTGTTGTTGATAGATCCTTTGCTGTAGATAGATCCTTTACTGTAGATAGCAAAATTTGCTGTAGATAGATCGTTTGCTGTAAATAGATCGCGTACTGTAGATAGATCCTTTGCTGTAGATAGATCCTTTGCTGTAATTAGATCCTCTGCTGTAGATAAATCCTTTTAGCTGTAGATAGATCCTTGGCTATAAATAGATCCTTTACTGTAGATAGATCCTTTGCTGTAGATAGATCCTTTGCTGTAAATAGATCCTTTGCTTTAGATAGATCTCTTGCTGTAGATTGATCATATGATGTAGATAGATCCTTTACTGTAAATAGATCTTTTGCTGTAGATAGATCCTTTCCTGTAGATAGATCCTTTGCTGTAGATATATCCTTTGCTGTAGATAGAATTTTTGCTGTAAATAGATCTTTTGCTGTAGATAGATCCTTTGCTGTTCATAGTTCCTTCACTGTAGATAGATCCTTTGATGTAGATTGATTCTTTGCTGTAGATTGATCCTTTGCTGTAGATAGATCCTTTGCTGTAAATAGATACTTTTCTGAACATAGATTCTTTGCTGTAGATAGATTCTTTGTTGTAGATGGATCCTTTGTTGTAGAGAGATCCTTTGCAGTAGATAGATTCTTTACTGTAGATAGATCCTTTGCTGTAGATAGATCATTTGATGTAGAAAGATCATTCGCTATAGAAAGAACCTCTGTTGAATAAAGATCTTTTGCTGTAGATAGATCCTTTGCTATAGATAGATTTCTTACTGTAGATAGATTCCTTTCTGTAGATAGATCCTTTGCTGTAGATATATCGTTTGTTGTAGATAGATCCTTTGCTGTAGATAGATCCTTTGATGTAGATAGATCCATGCTGTAGATAGATCCTTTGCTGTAGATAGAAACTTTGCTGTAGATAGATCCTTTGCTATAGATAGATCCTTCGCTGCAGATAGATCCTTTTCTTTAGATGGATACTTTGCTGTAGATAGATCATTTGATGTGGAAAGATCATTTGCTATAGAAAGAACCTCTGTTGAATATAGATCCTTTGCTGTACATAGATCTTTGCTGTAGATAGATCCTTTGCTATAGATAGATTCCTTACTGTAGATAGATTCCTTACTGTAGATATATTCCTTTCTGTAGATAGATCCTTTGCTGTAGATATATCGTTTGTTGTAGATAGATCCTTTGCTGTAGATAGATCCTTTGATGTAGATAGATCCATGCTGTAGATAGATCCTTTGCTGTAGATAGAAACTTTGCTGTAGATAGATCCTTTGCTGTAGATAGATCCTTTGCTGTAGATAGATCCTTTAACATAGATAGATCCCTTGACTTAGATAGATCATTTGATGTAAATAGATCCTTTGTTGTTGATAGATCCTTTGCTGTAGATAGATCCTTTACTGTAGATAGAAACTTTGCTGTAAATGAATCGTTTGCTGTAAATAGATCGCGTACTGTAGATAGATCCTTTGCTGTAGATAGATCCTTTGCTGTAATTAGATCCTTTGCTGTAGATAAATCCTTTTAGCTGTAGATAGATCCTTGGCTATAAATAGATCCTTTACTGTAGATAGATCCTTTGCTGTAGATAGATCCTTTGCTGTAAATAGATCCTTTGCTTTAGATAGATCTCTTGCTGTAGATTGATCATATGATGTAGATAGATCCTTTACTGTAAATAGATCTTTTGCTGTAGATAGATCCTTTCCTGTAGATAGATCCTTTGCTGTAGATAGATCCTTTGCTGTAGATAGAATTTTTGCTGTAAATAGATCTTTTGCTGTAGATAGATCCTTTGCTGTTCATAGTTCCTTTACTGTAGATAGATCCTTTGATGTAGATTGATTCTTTGCTGTAGAATGATCCTTTGCTGTAGATAGATCCTTTGATGTAAATAGATACTTTTCTGAACATAGATTCTTTGCTGTAGATAGATTCTTTGTTGTAGATGGATCCTTTGTTGTAGACAGATCCTTTGCAGTAGATAGATTCTTTACTGTAGATAGATCCTTTGCTGTAGTTGGATCCTTTGCTGTAGATAGATCCTTTGCTGTAGATAAATCGTTTGTTGTAGATATATCCTTTGCTGTTGATAGATCCGTTGCTGTAGATAGATCTAAGATCCTTTACTGTAGATAGAATTTTTGCTGTAGATAGATTCTTTGTTGTAGATAGATCCTTTGCTGTAGATAGATCCTTTGCTGTAGATAGAACCTTTACTGTAAATAGATCCTTTGCTGTTGATACATCCGTTGCTGTAGATAGATCTAAGATCCTTTGCTGTTGATAGATCCTTTGCTGTATATAGATCTAAGATCCTTTGCTGTAAATAAATAAATAAATCCTTTGCCGTAGATAAATCCCTTGCCGTAGATAGATCCTTTGTTCTAGATAGATTCTTTGTTGTAGATAGATCCTTTGCTGTAGATAGATTCTTTGCACTAGAAGTAACCTATGCAGTAGATAGATCCATTACTGTACATAGATCCAATTCTACAGCAAAGAATCTATCTACAGCAAACGATCTATCTACAGCAAAGGATCTATCTACAGAAAAGGATCTATCTACAACAAAGGATCTATCTACAGCAAAGGATCAATCTACAGGAAAGGATCTATCTACAGCAAAGGATCTATCTACAGTAAAGGATCTATCTACATCATATGATCAATATACAGCAAGGGATCTACCTACAGCAAAGGATCTATTTACAGTAAAGGATCTATCTACAGCAAAATATCTATTTACAATAAGGGAGCGATCTGCAGCAAAGGATCTATCTACAGCAAGGGATCTATCTTCAGCAAAGGATCTTTATACAAAATAGGATCTATATACAGCGAAGGATCTATCTACAATAAGTGAACTATCTACAGTAAAGGATCTATCTATATCCAAGGATCTATCTACAGCAAAAAGATTTATCTACAGCAAATGATCTATTTGTAGCAAAGAATCTATCTACAGCAAAGGATCTACCTACAGCAAAGGATCTATTAACAGCGAAGGAACGATCTACAGCAAAGGATCTATCTACAGCAATGGATCTGTCTACAGCAAAAGATCTATCTACAGTAAGGGATCTATCTACAGCAAAGAATCTATCTACACCAAAGGATCTTTCTACAGCGAAAGATCTGTCAACAGCAAAGTATCTATTTACAGTAAAGGATCTGTTTACAGCAGAAGATCTATCTACGGCAGAGGATCTTTCTACATCAAATGATCTATCTACAGCAAAGGATCTATTTACAGTATGGGATCTATCTACTGCAAAGGTTTTATCTACATTAAAGGATCTATCTACAGAAAAGGATCTATCTACAGAAAAGGATCTATCTACAGAAAAGGATCTATCTAATGCGAAGGATCTCTCTACAGCAAAGGATCAATCTACAGCAAAGGATCTATCTACGGTAAGGGGTCTATCTACGGCAAAGGATTTACTCATTTATTTACAGCAAAGGATCTTAGATCTATCTACAGCAAAGGATATATCTACAGTAAAGGATTTATCTACTACAAAGGATCTATCTAAGGCAAAGGATCTATTTACAACAAAAAATCTATATACAGCAAAGAATCTATCTACAGAAAAGTATCTATCTACAGCAAAGGATCTATCTACAGCAAAGGATCTATCTACAGTAATGGATCTATCTACAGCAAAGGATCTATATACAACAAACGTTTATCTACAGCAAAGGATCTATCTACAGTGAAGGATCTATCTACTGCAAAGGATCTGTCTACAGCAAAGGATCTATCTACAACAAAGAGTCTATCTACAGGAAAAAATTTATGTTCAGCAAATAATCTATCTACAGCAAAGGATCTATCTACAGCAAAGGATCAATCTACAGCAAAGAATCAATCAATTTCAAAGAATCTATCTACAGTAAAGGGACTATATACAGCAAAGGATCTATCTACAGCAAAAGATCTATTTACAGAAAAAGCTCTATCTACAGCAAAGGATCTATCTACAGCAAAGGATCTATCTACAGGAAAGGATATATCTACAGCAAAGGACCTATCTACAGTAAAGGATCTATCTAAATCATATGATCAATCTACAGCAAGGGATATATCTACAGCAAAGGATCTATCTACAATAAGGGATCTATCTGCAGCAAAGAATCTATCTACAGCAATAGTTCTATTTTCAGCAAAGGATCTTTATAAAGCATAGGATCTATGTACTGTAATGGATCTATCTACTGCATAGGATACATCTACTGCAAGTAATCTATCTACTATATAGATCCTTCGCTGTAGATAGATTTAAGATACTTTGCTGTAAATAAAAAAAATCCTTTGCCGTATATAGATCCCTTTCCGTAGATAGATCCTTTGCTGTGGATAGATCCTTTGCTATAGATAGATCCTTCGCTGCAGATAGATCCTTTTCTGTAGATGATACTTTGCTGTAGATAGATCATTTGATGTAGAAAGATTATTTGCTATAGAATGAACCTCTGTTGAATATAGATCCTTTGCTGTAGATAGATCTTTGCTGTAGATAGATCTTTTGCTATAGATAGATTCCTTACTGTAGATAGATTCCTTACTGTAGATATATTCCTTTCTGTAGATAGATCCTTTGCTGTAGATATATCGTTTGTTGTAGATAGATCCTTTGCTGTAGATAGATCCTTTGCTGTAGATAGATCCATGCTGTAGATAGATCCTTTGCTGTAGATAGAAACTTTGCTGTAGATAGATCCTTTGCTGTAGATAGATCCTTTGCTGTAGATAGATCCTTTACCATAGATAGATCCCTTGACTTAGATAGATCATTTGCTGTAGATAGATCCTTTGTTGTTGATAGATCCTTTGCTGTAGATAGATCCTTTACTGTAGATAGCAAAATTTGCTGTAGATAGATCGTTTGCTGTAAATAGATCGCGTACTGTAGATATATCCTTTGCTGTAGATAGATCCTTTGCTGTAATTAGATCCTCTGCTGTAGATAAATCCTTTTAGCTGTAGATAGATCCTTGGCTATAAATAGATCCTTTACTGTAGATAGATCCTTTGCTGTAGATAGATCCTTTGCTGTAAATAGATCTCTTGCTGTAGATTGATCATATGATGTAGATAGATCCTTTACTGTAAATAGATCTTTTGCTGTAGATAGATCCTTTCCTGTAGATAGATCCTTTCCTGTAGATAGATCCTTTGCTGTAGATATATCCTTTGCTGTAGATAGAATTTTTGCTGTAAATAGATCTTTTGCTGTAGATAGATCCTTTGCTGTTCATAGTTCCTTCACTGTAGATAGATCCTTTGATGTATATTGATTCTTTGCTGTAGATTGATCCTTTGCTGTAGATAGATCCTTTGCTGTAAATAGATACTTTTCTGAACATAGATTCTTTGCTGTAGATAGATTCTTTGTTGTAGATGGATCCTTTGTTGTAGACAGATCCTTTGCAGTAGATAGATTCTTTACTGTAGATAGATCCTTTGCTGTAGTTGGATCCTTTGCTGTAGATAGATCCTTTGCTGTAGATAAATCGTTTGTTGTAGATATATCCTTTGCTGTTGATAGATCCGTTGCTGTAGATAGATCTAAGATCCTTTACTGTAGATAGAATTTTTGCTGTAGATAGATTCTTTGTTGTAGATAGATCCTTTGCTGTAGATAGATCCTTTGCTGTAGATAGAACCTTTACTGTAAATAGATCCTTTGCTGTTGATACATCGGTTGCTGTAGATAGATCTAAGATCCTTTGCTGTTGATAGATCCTTTGCTGTATATAGATCTAAGATCCTTTGCTGTAAATAAATAAATAAATCCTTTGCCGTAGATAAATCCCTTGCCGTAGATAGATCCTTTGTTCTAGATAGATTCTTTGTTGTAGATAGATCCTTTGCTGTTGATAGATTCTTTGCACTAGAAGTAACCTATGCAGTAGATAGATCCATTACTGTACATAGATCCAATTCTACAGCAAAGAATCTATCTACAGCAAACGATCTATCTACAGCAAAGGATCTATCTACAGAAAAGGATCTATCTACAACAAAGGATCTATCTACAGCAAAGGATCAATCTACAGGAAAGGATCTATCTACAGCGAAGGATCTATCTACAGTAAAGGATCTATCTACATCATATGATCAATATACAGCAAGGGATCTACCTACAGCAAAGGATCTATTTACAGTAAAGGATCTATCTACAGCAAAATATCTATTTACAATAAGGGAGCGATCTGCAGCAAAGGATCTATCTACAGCAAGGGATCTATCTTCAGCAAAGGATCTTTATACAAAATAGGATCTATATACAGCGAAGGATCTATCTACAATAAGTGAACTATCTACAGTAAAGGATCTATCTATATCCAAGGATCTATCTACAGCAAAAAGATTTATCTACAGCAAATGATCTATTTGTAGCAAAGAATCTATCTACAGCAAAGGATCTACCTACAGCAAAGGATCTATCTACAGCAAGGGATCTATCTTCAGCAAAGGATCTTTATACAAAATAGGATCTATATACAGCGAAGGATCTATCTACAATAAGTGAACTATCTACAGTAAAGGATCTATCTATATCCAAGGATCTATCTACAGCAAAAAGATTTATCTACAGCAAATGATCTATTTGTAGCAAAGAATCTATCTACAGCAAAGGATCTACCTACAGCAAAGGATCTATTAACAGCGAAGGAACGATCTACAGCAAAGGATCTATCTACAGCAATGGATCTGTCTACAGCAAAAGATCTATCTACAGTAAGGGATCTATCTACAGCAAAGAATCTATCTACACCAAAGGATCTTTCTACAGCGAAAGATCTGTCAACAGCAAAGTATCTATTTACAGCAAAGGATCTGTTTACAGCAGAAGATCTATCTACGGCAGAGGATCTTTCTACATCAAATGATCTATCTACAGCAAAGGATCTATTTACAGTATGGGATCTATCTACTGCAAAGGTTTTATCTACATTAAAGGATCTATCTACAGAAAAGGATCTATCTACAGAAAAGGATCTATCTAATGCGAAGGATCTCTCTACAGCAAAGGATCAATCTACAGCAAAGGATCTATCTACGGTAAGGGGTCTATCTACGGCAAAGGATTTACTCATTTATTTACAGCAAAGGATCTTAGATCTATCAACAGCAAAGGATATATCTACAGTAAAGGATTTATCTACTACAAAGGATCTATCTAAGGCAAAGGATCTATTTACAACAAAAATCTATATACAGCAAAGAATCTATCTACAGAAAAGTATCTATCTACAGCAAAGGATCTATCTACAGCAAAGGATCTATCTACAGTAATGGATCTATCTACAGCAAAGGATCTATATACAACAAACGTTTATCTACAGCAAAGGATCTATCTACAGTGAAGGATCTATCTACTGCAAAGGATCTGTCTACAGCAAAGGATCTATCTACAACAAAGAGTCTATCTACAGAAAAAAATTTATGTTCAGCAAATAATCTATCTACAGCAAAGGATCTATCTACAGCAAAGGATCAATCTACAGCAAAGAATCAATCAATTTCAAAGAATCTATCTACAGTAAAGGGACTATATACAGCAAAGGATCTATCTACAGCAAAAGATCTATTTACAGAAAAAGCTCTATCTACAGCAAAGGATCTATCTACAGCAAAGGATCTATCTACAGGAAAGGATATATCTACAGCAAAGGACCTATCTACAGTAAAGGATCTATCTAAATCATATGATCAATCTACAGCAAGGGATATATCTACAGCAAAGGATCTATCTACAATAAGGGATCTATCTGCAGCAAAGAATCTATCTACAGCAATAGTTCTATTCTCAGCAAAGGATCTTTATAAAGCATAGGATCTATGTACTGTAATGGATCTATCTACTGCATAGGATACATCTACTGCAAGTAATCTATCTACTATATAGATCCTTCGCTGTAGATAGATTTAAGATACTTTGCTGTAAATAAAAAAAATCCTTTGCCGTATATAGATCCCTTTCCGTAGATAGATCCTTTGCTGTGGATAGATCCTTTGCTATAGATAGATCCTTCGCTGCAGATAGATCCTCTTCTGTAGATGGATACTTTGCTGTAGATAGATCATTTGATGTAGAAAGATCATTTGCTATAGAAAGAACCTCTGTTGAATATAGATCCTTTGCTGTAGATAGATCTTTGCTGTAGATAGATCCTTTGCTATAGATAGATTCCTTACTGTAGATAGATTCCTTACTGTAGATATATTCCTTTCTGTAGATAGATCCTTTGCTGTAGATATATCGTTTGTTGTAGATAGATCCTTTGCTGTAGATAGATCCTTTGCTGTAGATAGATCCATGCTGTAGATAGATCCTTTGCTGTAGATAGAAACTTTGCTGTAGATAGATCCTTTGCTGTAGATAGATCCTTTGCTGTAGATAGATCCTTTACCATAGATAGATCCCTTGACTTAGATAGATCATTTGATGTAAATAGATCCTTTGTTGTTGATAGATCCTTTGCTGTAGATAGATCCTTTACTGTAGATAGAAACTTTGCTGTAAATGAATCGTTTGCTGTAAATAGATCGCGTACTGTAGATAGATCCTTTGCTGTAGATAGATCCTTTGCTGTAATTAGATCCTTTGCTGTAGATAAATCCTTTTAGCTGTAGATAGATCCTTGGCTATAAATAGATCCTTTACTGTAGATAGATCCTTTGCTGTAGATAGATCCTTTGCTGTAAATAGATCCTTTGCTTTAGATAGATCTCTTGCTGTAGATTGATCATATGATGTAGATAGATCCTTTACTGTAAATAGATCTTTTGCTGTAGATAGATCCTTTCCTGTAGATAGATCCTTTGCTGTAGATAGATCCTTTGCTGTAGATAGAATTTTTGCTGTAAATAGATCTTTTGCTGTAGATAGATCCTTTGCTGTTCATAGTTCCTTTACTGTAGATAGATCCTTTGATGTAGATTGATTCTTTGCTGTAGAATGATCCTTTGCTGTAGATAGATCCTTTGATGTAAATAGATACTTTTCTGAACATAGATTCTTTGCTGTAGATAGATTCTTTGTTGTAGATGGATCCTTTGTTGTAGACAGATCCTTTGCAGTAGATAGATTCTTTACTGTAGATAGATCCTTTGCTGTAGTTGGATCCTTTGCTGTAGATAGATCCTTTGCTGTAGATAAATCGTTTGTTGTAGATATATCCTTTGCTGTTGATAGATCCGTTGCTGTAGATAGATCTAAGATCCTTTACTGTAGATAGAATTTTTGCTGTAGATAGATTCTTTGTTGTAGATAGATCCTTTGCTGTAGATAGATCCTTTGCTGTAGATAGAACCTTTACTGTAAATAGATCCTTTGCTGTTGATACATCCGTTGCTGTAGATAGATCTAAGATCCTTTGCTGTTGATAGATCCTTTGCTGTATATAGATCTAAGATCCTTTGCTGTAAATAAATAAATAAATCCTTTGCCGTAGATAAATCCCTTGCCGTAGATAGATCCTTTGTTCTAGATAGATTCTTTGTTGTAGATAGATCCTTTGCTGTAGATAGATTCTTTGCACTAGAAGTAACCTATGCAGTAGATAGATCCATTACTGTACATAGATCCAATTCTACAGCAAAGAATCTATCTACAGCAAACGATCTATCTACAGCAAAGGATCTATCTACAGAAAAGGATCTATCTACAACAAAGGATCTATCTACAGCAAAGGATCAATCTACAGGAAAGGATCTATCTACAGCAAAGGATCTATCTACAGTAAAGGATCTATCTACATCATATGATCAATATACAGCAAGGGATCTACCTACAGCAAAGGATCTATTTACAGTAAAGGATCTATCTACAGCAAAATATCTATTTACAATAAGGGAGCGATCTGCAGCAAAGGATCTATCTACAGCAAGGGATCTATCTTCAGCAAAGGATCTTTATACAAAATAGGATCTATATACAGCGAAGGATCTATCTACAATAAGTGAACTATCTACAGTAAAGGATCTATCTATATCCAAGGATCTATCTACAGCAAAAAGATTTATCTACAGCAAATGATCTATTTGTAGCAAAGAATCTATCTACAGCAAAGGATCTACCTACAGCAAAGGATCTATTAACAGCGAAGGAACGATCTACAGCAAAGGATCTATCTACAGCAATGGATCTGTCTACAGCAAAAGATCTATCTACAGTAAGGGATCTATCTACAGCAAAGAATCTATCTACACCAAAGGATCTTTCTACAGCGAAAGATCTGTCAACAGCAAAGTATCTATTTACAGTAAAGGATCTGTTTACAGCAGAAGATCTATCTACGGCAGAGGATCTTTCTACATCAAATGATCTATCTACAGCAAAGGATCTATTTACAGTATGGGATCTATCTACTGCAAAGGTTTTATCTACATTAAAGGATCTATCTACAGAAAAGGATCTATCTACAGAAAAGGATCTATCTACAGAAAAGGATCTATCTAATGCGAAGGATCTCTCTACAGCAAAGGATCAATCTACAGCAAAGGATCTATCTACGGTAAGGGGTCTATCTACGGCAAAGGATTTACTCATTTATTTACAGCAAAGGATCTTAGATCTATCTACAGCAAAGGATATATCTACAGTAAAGGATTTATCTACTACAAAGGATCTATCTAAGGCAAAGGATCTATTTACAACAAAAAATCTATATACAGCAAAGAATCTATCTACAGAAAAGTATCTATCTACAGCAAAGGATCTATCTACAGCAAAGGATCTATCTACAGTAATGGATCTATCTACAGCAAAGGATCTATATACAACAAACGTTTATCTACAGCAAAGGATCTATCTACAGTGAAGGATCTATCTACTGCAAAGGATCTGTCTACAGCAAAGGATCTATCTACAACAAAGAGTCTATCTACAGGAAAAAATTTATGTTCAGCAAATAATCTATCTACAGCAAAGGATCTATCTACAGCAAAGGATCAATCTACAGCAAAGAATCAATCAATTTCAAAGAATCTATCTACAGTAAAGGGACTATATACAGCAAAGGATCTATCTACAGCAAAAGATCTATTTACAGAAAAAGCTCTATCTACAGCAAAGGATCTATCTACAGCAAAGGATCTATCTACAGGAAAGGATATATCTACAGCAAAGGACCTATCTACAGTAAAGGATCTATCTAAATCATATGATCAATCTACAGCAAGGGATATATCTACAGCAAAGGATCTATCTACAATAAGGGATCTATCTGCAGCAAAGAATCTATCTACAGCAATAGTTCTATTTTCAGCAAAGGATCTTTATAAAGCATAGGATCTATGTACTGTAATGGATCTATCTACTGCATAGGATACATCTACTGCAAGTAATCTATCTACTATATAGATCCTTCGCTGTAGATAGATTTAAGATACTTTGCTGTAAATAAAAAAAATCCTTTGCCGTATATAGATCCCTTTCCGTAGATAGATCCTTTGCTGTGGATAGATCCTTTGCTATAGATAGATCCTTCGCTGCAGATAGATCCTTTTCTGTAGATGGATACTTTGCTGTAGATAGATCATTTGATGTAGAAAGATCATTTGCTATAGAATGAACCTCTGTTGAATATAGATCCTTTGCTGTAGATAGATCTTTGCTGTAGATAGATCTTTTGCTATAGATAGATTCCTTACTGTAGATAGATTCCTTACTGTAGATATATTCCTTTCTGTAGATAGATCCTTTGCTGTAGATATATCGTTTGTTGTAGATAGATCCTTTGCTGTAGATAGATCCTTTGCTGTAGATAGATCCATGCTGTAGATAGATCCTTTGCTGTAGATAGAAACTTTGCTGTAGATAGATCCTTTGCTGTAGATAGATCCTTTGCTGTAGATAGATCCTTTACCATAGATAGATCCCTTGACTTAGATAGATCATTTGCTGTAGATAGATCCTTTGTTGTTGATAGATCCTTTGCTGTAGATAGATCCTTTACTGTAGATAGCAAAATTTGCTGTAGATAGATCGTTTGCTGTAAATAGATCGCGTACTGTAGATATATCCTTTGCTGTAGATAGATCATTTGCTGTAATTAGATCCTCTGCTGTAGATAAATCCTTTTAGCTGTAGATAGATCCTTGGCTATAAATAGATCCTTTACTGTAGATAGATCCTTTGCTGTAGATAGATCCTTTGCTGTAAATAGATCTCTTGCTGTAGATTGATCATATGATGTAGATAGATCCTTTACTGTAAATAGATCTTTTGCTGTAGATAGATCCTTTCCTGTAGATAGATCCTTTCCTGTAGATAGATCCTTTGCTGTAGATATATCCTTTGCTGTAGATAGAATTTTTGCTGTAAATAGATCTTTTGCTGTAGATAGATCCTTTGCTGTTCATAGTTCCTTCACTGTAGATAGATCCTTTGATGTATATTGATTCTTTGCTGTAGATTGATCCTTTGCTGTAGATAGATCCTTTGCTGTAAATAGATACTTTTCTGAACATAGATTCTTTGCTGTAGATAGATTCTTTGTTGTAGATGGATCCTTTGTTGTAGACAGATCCTTTGCAGTAGATAGATTCTTTACTGTAGATAGATCCTTTGCTGTAGTTGGATCCTTTGCTGTAGATAGATCCTTTGCTGTAGATAAATCGTTTGTTGTAGATATATCCTTTGCTGTTGATAGATCCGTTGCTGTAGATAGATCTAAGATCCTTTACTGTAGATAGAATTTTTGCTGTAGATAGATTCTTTGTTGTAGATAGATCCTTTGCTGTAGATAGATCCTTTGCTGTAGATAGAACCTTTACTGTAAATAGATCCTTTGCTGTTGATACATCGGTTGCTGTAGATAGATCTAAGATCCTTTGCTGTTGATAGATCCTTTGCTGTATATAGATCTAAGATCCTTTGCTGTAAATAAATAAATAAATCCTTTGCCGTAGATAAATCCCTTGCCGTAGATAGATCCTTTGTTCTAGATAGATTCTTTGTTGTAGATAGATCCTTTGCTGTTGATAGATTCTTTGCACTAGAAGTAACCTATGCAGTAGATAGATCCATTACTGTACATAGATCCAATTCTACAGCAAAGAATCTATCTACAGCAAACGATCTATCTACAGCAAAGGATCTATCTACAGAAAAGGATCTATCTACAACAAAGGATCTATCTACAGCAAAGGATCAATCTACAGGAAAGGATCTATCTACAGCGAAGGATCTATCTACAGTAAAGGATCTATCTACATCATATGATCAATATACAGCAAGGGATCTACCTACAGCAAAGGATCTATTTACAGTAAAGGATCTATCTACAGCAAAATATCTATTTACAATAAGGGAGCGATCTGCAGCAAAGGATCTATCTACAGCAAGGGATCTATCTTCAGCAAAGGATCTTTATACAAAATAGGATCTATATACAGCGAATGATCTATCTACAATAAGTGAACTATCTACAGTAAAGGATCTATCTATATCCAAGGATCTATCTACAGCAAAAAGATTTATCTACAGCAAATGATCTATTTGTAGCAAAGAATCTATCTACAGCAAAGGATCTACCTACAGCAAAGGATCTATCTACAGCAAGGGATCTATCTTCAGCAAAGGATCTTTATACAAAATAGGATCTATATACAGCGAAGGATCTATCTACAATAAGTGAACTATCTACAGTAAAGGATCTATCTATATCCAAGGATCTATCTACAGCAAAAAGATTTATCTACAGCAAATGATCTATTTGTAGCAAAGAATCTATCTACAGCAAAGGATCTACCTACAGCAAAGGATCTATTAACAGCGAAGGAACGATCTACAGCAAAGGATCTATCTACAGCAATGGATCTGTCTACAGCAAAAGATCTATCTACAGTAAGGGATCTATCTACAGCAAAGAATCTATCTACACCAAAGGATCTTTCTACAGCGAAAGATCTGTCAACAGCAAAGTATCTATTTACAGCAAAGGATCTGTTTACAGCAGAAGATCTATCTACGGCAGAGGATCTTTCTACATCAAATGATCTATCTACAGCAAAGGATCTATTTACAGTATGGGATCTATCTACTGCAAAGGTTTTATCTACATTAAAGGATCTATCTACAGAAAAGGATCTATCTACAGAAAAGGATCTATCTAATGCGAAGGATCTCTCTACAGCAAAGGATCAATCTACAGCAAAGGATCTATCTACGGTAAGGGGTCTATCTACGGCAAAGGATTTACTCATTTATTTACAGCAAAGGATCTTAGATCTATCAACAGCAAAGGATATATCTACAGTAAAGGATTTATCTACTACAAAGGATCTATCTAAGGCAAAGGATCTATTTACAACAAAAAATCTATATACAGCAAAGAATCTATCTACAGAAAAGTATCTATCTACAGCAAAGGATCTATCTACAGCAAAGGATCTATCTACAGTAATGGATCTATCTACAGCAAAGGATCTATATACAACAAACGTTTATCTACAGCAAAGGATCTATCTACAGTGAAGGATCTATCTACTGCAAAGGATCTGTCTACAGCAAAGGATCTATCTACAACAAAGAGTCTATCTACAGAAAAAAATTTATGTTCAGCAAATAATCTATCTACAGCAAAGGATCTATCTACAGCAAAGGATCAATCTACAGCAAAGAATCAATCAATTTCAAAGAATCTATCTACAGTAAAGGGACTATATACAGCAAAGGATCTATCTACAGCAAAAGATCTATTTACAGAAAAAGCTCTATCTACAGCAAAGGATCTATCTACAGCAAAGGATCTATCTACAGGAAAGGATATATCTACAGCAAAGGACCTATCTACAGTAAAGGATCTATCTAAATCATATGATCAATCTACAGCAAGGGATATATCTACAGCAAAGGATCTATCTACAATAAGGGATCTATCTGCAGCAAAGAATCTATCTACAGCAATAGTTCTATTCTCAGCAAAGGATCTTTATAAAGCATAGGATCTATGTACTGTAATGGATCTATCTACTGCATAGGATACATCTACTGCAAGTAATCTATCTACTATATAGATCTTTCGCTGTAGATAGATTTAAGATACTTTGCTGTAAATAAAAAAAATCCTTTGCCGTATATAGATCCCTTTCCGTAGATAGATCCTTTGCTGTGGATAGATCCTTTGCTATAGATAGATCCTTCGCTGCAGATAGATCCTCTTCTGTAGATGGATACTTTGCTGTAGATAGATCATTTGATGTAGAAAGATCATTTGCTATAGAAAGAACCTCTGTTGAATATAGATCCTTTGCTGTAGATAGATCTTTGCTGTAGATAGATCCTTTGCTATAGATAGATTCCTTACTGTAGATAGATTCCTTACTGTAGATATATTCCTTTCTGTAGATAGATCCTTTGCTGTAGATATATCGTTTGTTGTAGATAGATCCTTTGCTGTAGATAGATCCTTTGCTGTAGATAGATCCATGCTGTAGATAGATCCTTTGCTGTAGATAGAAACTTTGCTGTAGATAGATCCTTTGCTGTAGATAGATCCTTTGCTGTAGATAGATCCTTTACCATAGATAGATCCCTTGACTTAGATAGATCATTTGCTGTAGATAGATCCTTTGTTGTTGATAGATCCTTTGCTGTAGATAGATCCTTTACTGTAGATAGCAAAATTTGCTGTAGATAGATCGTTTGCTGTAAATAGATCGCGTACTGTAGATAGATCCTTTGCTGTAGATAGATCCTTTGCTGTAATTAGATCCTCTGCTGTAGATAAATCCTTTTAGCTGTAGATAGATCCTTGGCTATAAATAGATCCTTTACTGTAGATAGATCCTTTGCTGTAGATAGATCCTTTGCTGTAAATAGATCCTTTGCTTTAGATAGATCTCTTGCTGTAGATTGATCATATGATGTAGATAGATCCTTTACTGTAAATAGATCTTTTGCTGTAGATAGATCCTTTCCTGTAGATAGATCCTTTGCTGTAGATATATCCTTTGCTGTAGATAGAATTTTTGCTGTAAATAGATCTTTTGCTGTAGATAGATCCTTTGCTGTTCATAGTTCCTTCACTGTAGATAGATCCTTTGATGTAGATTGATTCTTTGCTGTAGATTGATCCTTTGCTGTAGATAGATCCTTTGCTGTAAATAGATACTTTTCTGAACATAGATTCTTTGCTGTAGATAGATTCTTTGTTGTAGATGGATCCTTTGTTGTAGAGAGATCCTTTGCAGTAGATAGATTCTTTACTGTAGATAGATCCTTTGCTGTAGTTGGATCCTTTGCTGTAGATAGATCCTTTGCTGTAGATAAATCGTTTGTTGTAGATATATCCTTTGCTGTTGATAGATCCGTTGCTGTAGATAGATCTAAGATCCTTCACTGTAGATAGAATTTTTGCTGTAGATAGATTCTTTGTTGTAGATAGATCCTTTGCTGTAGATAGATCCTTTGCTGTAGATAGATCCTTTACTGTAGATAGATCCTTTGCTGTTGATAGATCCGTTGCTGTAGATAGAGTTAAGATCCTTTGCTGTTGATAGATCCTTTGCTGTAGATAGATCTAAAATCCTTTGCTGTAAATAAATAAATAAATCCTTTGCCGTAGATAAATCCCTTGCCGTAGATAGATCCTTTGCTCTAGATAGATTCTTTGTTGTTGATAGATCCTTTGCTGTAGATAGATTCTTTGCACTAGAAGTAACCTATGCAGTAGATAGATCCATTACTGTACATAGATCCAATTCTACAGCAAAGAATCTATCTATAGCAAAGGATCTATCTACAGCAAAGGATCTATCTACAGAAAAGGATCTATCTACAACAAAGGATCTATCTACTGCAAAGGATCAATCTTTAACAAAGGATCTTTCTACAGTTAAAGAACTATCAACAGCAAATGATCCATCTACAGCAAAGGATCTATCTACAGCAAAGGATCCATCTACAGCAAAGGATCTTTCTTCAGCAAAGGATCTTTCTACAGAATAGGATCTATCTACAGCAAAGGATCTATCTACAGCAAATGATCTATTTGTAGCAAAGAATCTATCTACAGCAAAGGATCTACCTACAGCAAAGGATCTATTAACAGCTAAGGAACGATCTACAGCAAAGGATCTATCTACAGCAATGGATCTGTCTACAGCAAAAGATCTATCTACAGTAAGGGATCTATCTACAGCAAAGAATCTATCTAAGCAAAGAATCTATCTACACCAAATGATCTTTCTACAGCGAAAGATCTGTCAACAGCAAAGTATCTATTTACAGCAAAGGATCTGTTTACAGCAGAAGATCTATCTACAGCAGAGGATCTTTCTACATCAAATGATCTATCTACAGCAAAGGATCTATTTACAGTATGGGATCTATCTACTGCAAAGGTTTTATCTACATTAAAGGATCTATCTACAGAAAAGGATCTATCTACAGAAAAGGATCTATCTAATGCGAAGGATCTCTCTACAGCAAAGGATCAATCTACAACAAAGGATCTATCTACGGTAAGGGATCTATCCACGGCAAAGGATTTACTCATTTATTTACAGCAAAGGATCTTAGATCTATCTACGGCAAAGGATATATCTACAGTAAAGGATTTATCTACTACAAAGGATCTATCTAAGGCAAAGGATCTATCTACAACAAAGAATCTATATACAGCAAAGAATCTATCTACAGAAAAGGATCTATCTACAGCAAAGGATCTATCTACAGCAAAGGATCTATCTACAGCAGAGGATCTATCTACAGCAAAGGATCTATCTACATTATTGGATCTATCTACAGCAAAGGATCTATATACAACAAACGATTTATCTACAGCAAAGGATCTATCTACAGTGAAGGATCTATCTACTGCAAAGGATCTGTCTACAGCAAAGGATCAATCTACAACAAAGAGTCTATCTACAGCAAAGAATTTATGTTCAGCAAATAATCTATCTACAGCAAAGGATCTATCTACAGCAAAGGATCAATCTACAGCAAAGTATCAATCAATTTCAATGAATCTATCTACAGTAAAGGGACTATATACAGCAAAGGATCTATCTACAGCAAAAGATCTATTTACAGAAAAAGCTCTATCAACAGCAAAGGATCTATCTACAGTAAAGGATCTATCTACAGGAAAGGATCTATTTACAGAAAAAGACCTATCTACAGTAAAGGATCTATTTAAATCATATGATCAATCTACAGCAAGGGATATATCTACAGCAAAGGATCTATCTACAATAAGGGATCTATCTGCAGCAAAGAATCTATCTACAGCAATAGTTCTATTTTCAGCAAAGGATCTTTATACAGCATAGGATCTATGTACTGTAATGGATCTATCTACTGCATAGGATACATCAACTGCAAAAAATCTATCTACTATGTAGATCCTTCGCTGTAGATAGATTTAAGATACTTTGCTGTAAATAAAAAAAATCATTTGCCGTATATAGATCCCTTTCCGTAGATAGATCCTTTTCTGTAGATGGATACTTTGCTGTAGATAGATCATTTGATGTAGAAAGATCATTCGCTATAGAAAGAACCTCTGTTGAATATAGATCCTTTGCTGTAGATAGATCTTTGCTGTAGATAGATCCTTTGCTATAGATAGATTTCTTACTGTAGATAGATTCCTTTCTGTAGATAGATCCTTTGCTGTAGATATATCGTTTGTTGTAGATAGATCCTTTGCTGTAGATAGATCCTTTGCTGTAGATAGATCCATGCTGTAGATAGATCCTTTGCTGTAGATAGAAACTTTGCTGTAGATAGATCTTTTGCTGTAGATAGATCCTTTGCTGTAGATAGATCCTTTACCATAGATAGATCCCTTGACTTAGATAGATCATTTGCTGTAGATAGATCCTTTGTTGTTGATAGATCCTTTGCTGTAGATAGATCCTTTACCGTAGATAGAAACTTTGCTGTAGATAGATCGTTTGCTGTAAATAGATCGCGTACTGTAGATAGATCCTTTGCTGTAGATAGATCCTTTGCTGTAATTAGATCCTTTGCTGTAGATAAATCCTTTTAGCTGTAGATAGATCCTTGGCTATAAATTGATCCTATACTGTAGATAGATCCTTTGCTGTAGATAGATCCTTTGCTGTAAATAGATCCTTTGCTTTAGATAGATCCCTTGCTGTAGATTGATCATATGATGTAGATTGATCATATGATGTAGATAGATCCTTTGCTTTAGATAGATCCCTTGCTGTAGATTGATCATATGATGTAGATAGATCCTTTACTGTAAATAGATCTTTTGCTGTAGATAGATCCTTTCCTGTAGATAGATCCTTTGCTGTAGATAGAATTTTTGCTGTAAATAGATCTTTTGCTGTAGATAGATCCTTTGCTGTTCATAGTTCCTTTACTGTAGATAGATCCTTTGATGTAGATTGATTCTTTGCTGTAGATTGATCCTTTGCTGTAGATAGATCCTTTGCTGTAAATAGATACTTTTCTGAACATAGATTCTTTGCTGTAGATAGATTCTTTGTTGTAGATGGATCCCTTGTTGTAGACAGATCCTTTGCAGTAGATAGATTCTTTACTGTAGATAGATCTTTTGCTGTAACTGGATCCTTTGCTGTAGATAAATCCTTTGCTGTAGATAAATCGTTTGTTGTAGATAGATTATTTGCTGTAGATAGAGCCTTTACAGTTGATAGATCCTTTGCTGTGGATAGATCCTTTGCTTTAAAAAGATCCTTGCTATAGATATATCCTTTGCTGTTGATAGATCCGTTGCTGTAGATAGATCTAAGATCTTTTACTGTAGATAGAATTTTTGCAGTAGATAGATTCTTTGTTGTAGATAGATCCTTTGCTGTAGATAGATCCTTTGCTGTAGGTAGATCCTTTACTGTAGATAGATCCTTTGCTGTTGATAGATCCGTTGCTGTAGATAGATCTTAGATCCTTTGCTGTTGATAGATCTTTTGCTGTAGATAGATCTAAGATCCTTTGCTGTAAATAAATAAATAAATCCTTTGCCGTAGATAAATCCCTTGCCGTAGATAGATCCTTTGCTCTAGATAGATTCTTTGTTGTAGATAGATCCTTCGCTGTAGATAGATTCTTTGCACTAGAAGTAACCTATGCAATAGATAGATCCATTACTGTACATAGATCCAATTCTACAGCAAAGAATCTATCTACAGCAAAGGATCTATCTACAGCAAAGGATCTATCTACAGCAAAGGATCTATCTACAGCAAAGGATCTATCTACAGTAAAGGATCTATCTACAGCAAAGTATTTATTCACAGCAAAAGATCTTTCTACAACAGAGGATCTTTCTACATTAAAGGTTTTTATCTACAGCAAATGATCTTTCTACAGCAAATGATCTATCTACAGTATAAGATCTTTCTACAACTAAGGATCTATCTACAACAGACGATTTATCTACAGCAAAGGATCTATCTACAGCAAATGATCCATCTACAGCAAAATATCTATCTACAGTAAAGGATCTATATACTGCAAAGAATCTGTCTACAGCAAAGGATCTATCTACAACAAAGAATCTATCTACAGCAAAGAATCTATGTGCAGCAAATAATCTATCTACAGCAAAGGATCTATCTACAGCAAAAGATCAATCTACAGCAAAGGATCTATCTACAGTAAAGGGACTATATACAGCAAATGATCCATCTACAGTTAAGGATGTATCAACTGCAAAGGATCAATCTATAGCAAAAGATTTATTTATAGCAAAAGTTCTATCTACAGCAAAGGATCTATCTACAGCAATGGATCTATCTACAGGAAAGGATCTATCTACAGCAAAGGACCTATCTACAGTGAAGGATCTATTTGAATCAAATGATCAATCTACAGCAGGGGATCTATCTACAGCAAAGGATCTATTTACAGTAAAGGAGCTATCTACAGCAAAAGATCTATCTACAATAAGGGATCTATCTGCAGCAAAGGATCTATCAACAGCAAAGGATCTATCTTCAGCAAAGGATCTTTTCACAGCATTGAATCTATGTACAGTAATGGATCTATCTACTGCATAGGTTACATCTAGTGCAAAGAATCTATCTGCAGCAAAGAATCTATGTTCTGCAAAAAATCTATCTACAGAAAAGGATCTATCTACAACAAAGGATCTATCTACAGCAAAGGATCTTTCTTCAGCAAAGGATCCATCTACAGCAAAGGATCTTTCTTCAGCAAAGGATCTTTCTATAGAATAGGATCTATCTACAGCAAAGGATCTATCTACAGGAAAGGATCTATCTACAGCAAAGGATCTATCTACAGTTAAGGATCTATCTAAATCATATGATCAACATACAGCAAGGGATCTACCTACAGCAAAGGATCTATTTACAGTAAAGGATCTATCTACAGCAAAATATCTATTTACAATAAGAGATCGATCTGCAGCAAAGGATCTATCTACAGCAAAGGATCTATCTTCAGCAAAGGATCTTTATACAGCATAGATAGATTAGATAGATAGATTCTTTATTGGAAAAAAAAATAAAAGATTACATACATGAAAAATACTGATTACATATATGCATTCATACAATTATATTTACAAATTTTTGCTATAAATTAAGTAATCTAAACAATAATCAAATCCAAGCCTATACGAAGTTTCATATAGAAACTTTTTAGGCAGAAGAATAAAACAAATAAATGTACAAGTACAATGCAGACAAGAGGTAAATGTGAGGCACGTTTGTTTACTCTTTTTGGAAATAAAAAAAAATAGAGAATAACTAATTACTTTAGTAGGGATTTTAACATCTGCTTCGGAGCAAGATCCATATTGCCGACGCTAAAAATAAAATTAAAATACAAGGGACTGAAAGAAGCAGTCAAAAGAAAAGTGGCTCCAAAAACAAAGTCACCTACCACTGTGGTGACATATTGCTCACGGACAAAGTAAAGACGCCCCGCGAGTGCAGTCACTTTTCAGGTAATGTGATGAAAAGGGACAAAAACACCGGTAATGGCACTCATGGGTGGAAGAGGAAAATGAAGAGGTGATAGTGAATAAACCCTATGAAGCTACCTAATACTAAATATATGATCTCACAGTTGAAGAGCATAACCCTAGCGATATTCTCAAAAACTGAGGCAGCGTAAAAAAATGATAAACACCTAACAATTTGGAAAAAATCTAGACAGTACACAATCTAAATCTAAATGCAAACATAACTATGTATGTTTTGTTCCAAGTTCAACTAGAGAAACTCTGTATTAAGAAAGATTTATATTTCCTCTTAAAACTAGAAACAGTTTGACAATTCCTAATATCTTCAGGAATTTCATTCCAGCAGTTTGGTCCAACGAAATCAATTGATCTTTGGCACTGTGACAGTCTCTGGAAGGTCACAAGATCATTCCCACGAGTTCTGGTGCCATATGAATGCTCTGGAAAAACTAGACTACCATTAACATATTTTTTATACATATGAGTACCTAGAGCATACTTATAAACATCACGGACAGCTAAAATATTCGTTTTCAGAAATAGTGGCTTAGTAGCTGCAAGATAATCTGAGAATGTTATAGTTCTAATAATTCTCTTTTGGATAACAACAAGCTGGTTTAAATGTACATCAGCAGCATTTCCCCAAATAAGGACTCCATAGAGTAAGTACGGATAAACAATAGCATAATACAAATTTATCAAAACATGTTGAGGTACAAATTTAGACATTTTATAGATGATACCCGCATTTTTCGATAACTTACTGCAAATATACTTTATATGCTCACCAAAATTCAATTTATTGTCCAATCTTACACCTAAGAAAGTCACAACACTTTCAAAATCTATTTGAGTACCATCAACATTAACAATCAGAGGTGATCATACAGCCTTAATTCTATTTGTGAGTAATAGTACAGAAGTTTTATTTGGGTTAAATAACTGCTCATAAGTTGATTAAAAATACCGTCGATACCGTAGTGATCTAGTTTTTTTAGTAAAAGATTTTTGTCCACGGTATCGAAGGCTTTTTTTAAATCTAAAAAATAACGAAATACAATATTGTTTTTTATTAAAAGCCGACACTACATGATTTAAAAATTCTAAAACTGCAAAAGTTGTACAAGTTCCAGATCTAAAACCAAATTGGTGTGGGGTTAAAATGTTATTAAAATCTACAAAATCTTTCAGCCTATTATGGAGGAGTTTCTCAAAAATTTTATTAAAAATGGGCAGAGTAGAAATGGGTCTAAAATTTGCCAGATTATCCTGTGCTCCTGATTTAAAAATAGGTACAACTCTTGCAATTTTAAAAACTTCAGGGTATTCACTACTATAAAACGAGACATTAAAAATTTTACATAAAACTGGACATAATTTATTTAAAATAGCACACAATAAAAATGGTTTAATTTCATCTCTATGGCAATTTTTGTTTTTAAAAGATAAAATGACATCTCTGACCTCAGACTCTGTAAAATAATTAAAAACAATTTTGTTAGGGTTAGGTGGGGTAAAAATAGTAAAATTTCCAGTAGTTCTAGTGCAATGGAGCTAAAATAATCGTTAAAAACATCTGGGAGCTCAGATTCATTTACTGTATTGTTGTTTTGCTTGATTTTAAAATTAGATCTATTGAAACGATTTCTGTTTAAAATATTGTTAATTTCCTTCCATGTTTCTTTACTATTGTTTGAGACATTTGTTAGTCTAAGTTGGTAAAATAAATATTTAGATTTTCGGAGTACAGTTGTAAGTAGGTTTCTAAAATAAGTATAAGAGTGTCTTAAAATTGTACCTCTATTGGCTTGTTTGAGTAATTTATGCTTTTTCTTTATTAAAAATTTAAAATCCGGTGTGATTTATTAAAATTATTTGCTACTTTTTTACGTTTCATTGGGAAATGTTTATTAAGTAATTGGTAAATCTCTTTCGTTAGTTTAGAGGCTAAAAAATTAGAATCATTTGAATTAAAAATATTAAAATCAATTTAATTAAAATCTTTGACAAAGTTACTTGTACTTCTCTCTTTTTTAAAATTTCTGTAGAATATAAAATCATTATCTTCATTGTTAGAAGTATTAAAATGGAAAAAAATAGGTCTGTGATCAGAGACTTCAAATTCTAAAATTGCAGATTTTATGTCATTGTGAGGAATAAAATTTAGCCAAATGTGATCTATTATAGAGCATTGATCAGTCTGGTTGTATGAAAATCTAGTTGGATTATCTATTAGGGAGTAAAAATTATGTCCTGCAATAGAGTGAGTAAAAGAGTTAATAGCACGAAAATTAGAAGGATTTAAAATATCAATATTGAAATCTCCACATAAAATAGCTTTAGTTTTGGCAATTGCAGGTAAAATGTTACATGTTAAAATTTCATTAAAAGTCTCAATAGGGTAAGAAGGAGGTCTATAAACACATATTAGATTAAAAATATTTTCATTTAAAATAAAAGACAATGATAAAACTTCAATCTCATCCATGATAAAACTAAGACTATCTAAAATATTCACATTAAAATTACACCTAGCATACACTGATATTCCACCGCCTCTTCCGTTTCTATATTTCCAAAACTTTTAATTTGGTAATTTAATATTATGATAAATAATCATTCTTAAACAAGAAAGGAAGTGATACGCATTTAGCTATATTATATATTGATTTGATCCACATTTACAATGAACTGAGTGAGTTTTATATTGATATAAAATAGACTATTTTGGAAAGAATTGTAATGGAGCAGTACGGGGGTCAGCGACGAAAGCCTGAACTGCCGTCCCTCTGACCATCGCCTGAAATAAATATAGAAATGGTAAGATTTTATTGATAATACAGATAAATAGTAACTGAAAGGCAATGCAACTATTTTAAATATGAACCGAAATTAAATCAGAGAAATTAAACCTAAGAAATTTATATAGAAATAGACATTATGGAATCAAACTGTAATAAGGAATAAGTAATTAGGGAATAAGTAATTAGGAAATAAGTAATTAGGAAATAAGTAATTAGGAAATAAGTAATTAGGAAATAAGTAATTAGGAAATAAGTAATTAGGAAATAAGTAATTAGGAAATAAGTAATTAGGAAATAAGTAATTAGGAAATAAGTAATTAGGAAATAAGTAATTAGGAAATAAGTAATTAGGAAATAAGTAATTAGGAAATAAGTAATTAGGGAATAAGTAATTAGGGAATAAGTAATTAGGGAATAAGTAATTAGGGAATAAGTAATTAGGGAATAAGTAATTAGGGAATAAGTAATTAGGGAATAAGTAAATAGGGAATAAGTAATTAGGGAATAAGTAATTAGTGAATACTGGCAGGTAATTTAAGTTAAGGATTGCAGAGAAAGGAGTGATTAGTTACTTATACAATATAAATTGTATAACTACACTATACTAGACCAATAGATTGGAAGCATCATTCTACATACCGTGTACAGTGGATTTGGGCCTGTATGGATAGGGATCTCGCCAGAAGTTGCCAGTCGTCGCACAGGTAAGGAGGGCTTAGCAGTCCATCATAGCTCGGTCTTCACCGCAGCTATAAAAGTCATTTGTAACTGCATGCATTGACTGTTCAAATGAATCTTGAAGAATCTTAGTACCTAGTACTTCTAGAATAATACTACTGGTTCATAGAGAAAGATGAACCTTTTCACTTCACTGGCACGAAGGTATTTAACATCTTATTTAGCAGTTTTGTTGTAGGAGCGTTACGGATTACAGTGTGCGTTCACGTACGCCTTCTGTCATAGTTCTTCCTCCCCACTAACAGATCCAAACATTGCTATCAGAATTTCTCATGCTATAGGACCGCTGATTTATCATGCATCACCTGCTGACGTTAGCTGCTACTAGCTGCAAAAACTCTCAAAGGGAAAATCATTGATAATTTACTGGCTATAGAACAATACCTCAAAATATTGGTCCAGATTAAATTACACCATATACTGCAAATAATGGACCTGCCAGCAACTTTACAGATTCATTTTAATTTTATTATGTAAACATAATAATATTTGATACTCCGCGGGGGAGATTCACATTCATCAAAAAAAAAACACTGATTAATATACAAATGAATGTGAATAATTAAACAAGAAAATTTATCATTCATACACTCAATACAAATTTTCATATGAATTATGAAATAAACTTTATTTTATTTCAATTAAGAAATTAATGAATATATATTTAATTATTTGAACAAAGGAAATATAAAATATATACAACAAAATTATTAGAAAAGAACCCAAACGCAACACAGGTAAAAGTAAACTCAAATAAACCATAATAAGAAAAGTAAACTCAATTAACATATTAGTAGAAAAGAACATATTTACATAATTTACATTGCCTCTATTCTAAGAGAATACTATGTTAAGGTGGATATTTTCTTCTATGCATCCACCGCATTTTTTTACGCAGGGCGAAGCTCAATTCCGAACTGTGTACCATATTAGACTGGCAACATTTACCTTTAATATGCTTATTTGAATATTCAGAGCTTTCTCCAAAAACTTTTCCGGTTGAATTCTCCAACTTATCAATTAATTGACCACGTTCATCAAGCACATCAGTAACAATATTCACACTAGTTGATGCATTATAGCAGGAAAGAGAAGGACTGGAAATCTCTTCAGTTTTAGTTATGTGGCTCTTATCTCTTTCATGTGTGGTTTTACTAGTTCTCTTATCACCAACCTTATGTAAATATTTAAAGTTACCAATAATAGAATCTACATTTCCCAACAAAACCACACCAATCTTTGTGGATAGATAGACAGAAGGATTTATTTTATCACCAAATGTAACAGTCTGAGGCATTAACAACCTTACCGCATCAGAACCCATTATAATATCTATGGTAGAGTTATTGGATTTTTTCACACTATCGGCCAGATGATAACCCTTGGAACGAAAACCATTCAATATTAAACTGTTTGTGTTTGAATTAATTTTTACATTAAGATCAGGCAAAACAAAGGCGCCTATAAGTCGTATTTCATCAGAGATACACAAAGGAATTTCTACTATGTTTGTAGATAACTGGCGTTTGCTATTAAAGCCATTAATTTCCAGATTAACTTTATCTTTTATTTTACAATTAATTTTATTGACAAGATTTCTACTTACAAAATTCTTCTGTGACCCAGTATCAAATAGTGTTCTACACATAGTATCCTTATTCTCTCCAACTTAACCGAAAATGTTGGCAAAATTACTTTGTCCTCATCTATAGTGTTATTGAAATTAACAACAGACAAATTAGAGCTAACAGTCTCTTCATCGTTAGGCCTCTTAATACAAAGAAATGTTAAATGTTGTCCACCGCAATTTCTACACGGGCTTGCGAATTTAAATCTACAGTTTTTCTTCGAATGATTAGTGAAAGAGCACCTACTGCAATGACCTAAAGTTTCCAACTCTTTCACCTTATCCGAAGAAGAGCAATATACCGTACAATTTCTTAATTCGTGATCAATATTACTCTTATGATCGGAAATACATAATTGACATTTTCTCATTGGCTTGTTTTTAACTTTAACGGCATAATTTTCAGTTTTTATAGATTTATCAAAATTCATACTAGAGGACTCTACTTTGAAAGAATTACGGTTATGATTTTTTAAGGCATACTTTTCTTTGTCAATATTGTATCTTTCAGCAGCAACAAATATTTTAGATTGAATTTCTTCAAGAGTAGGCTTTGAATTATTAGTTATATGAACCAAGTTATTCTGAAATCTATCATTTAACGAGTGCCACACAAAATATTGAATGAACGAGTTTACATCTAATTTCAGTAACTTGATAGACGATACTATGCTACGCATATCACCGATATAACTATACACATCAGTATCATATTTTAAATCAAGTTTAGAAAGCCTACTTATCACATCGTACTTCTGAGTAGTTGGTGAAGCAAATGCTTGGGTCAAAAGTTCTTTAGCTACGGCGTAATTTTGTTCGCCCGAATCTAATGATTCCACTAAATTCTTCGGTCCCTCAAACAACTGATTCCTCAAATACACGAACTTTTCGTATTCTGAAAGTCTATGCTGGTTTATAATGGACTCAAACGCGTGAAAAAACCTATCCAAACTCTCAGATCTACTGTTACTAAATGTTGGCAAATTTATTGTAGGCAATTTTAGTTTATTGACTGCAGGCAAGGAATATCCAGAATTAGGATTTTCTTCATTGAAGGGAACATTTACAGTATAAGTACCATATAGCAATGATAAAATTTCCGAAATCTTCTCGTTGTAATTATCCTCAGAATCTAGAATTTCATCAAAATTAGAATCTTCAGGCAATGACGTGAAGATATTTTTATTACATTCGTCAATTTCCTTTTTAATACTTTTAATTGTCTGACGGTATTCATCTTTTTTAGTAATGGTAAGTGATTCAAATGTTAGAGCATTTGATACCTTATTATAGATTCTAGTGATACGGGCACGCAAATATGTTCTAGTTTTTAACAAAGTTTCATAGTCATTCTCATTACGAGATTTTAAATCTGAATTAGATATTTCCTCGTTACCAGACATTGTTGAAATATTTAAAGTAACTAATACAAAAAATAATAGAAAAGGTAATTTTATATTAGAGAAAGTTATTCAAAATAACTATACATTTATATAATATAGAATTATAAAAATTATATACCTGTTAGAGACGACATCAGCGAAAACCAGCGAGACCACAATCCAGCCCGATCACTCAGTCCCCACACTGGCCACCATTTCCAAAACTTTTAATTTGGTAACTTAATATTATGATAAATAATCATTCTTAAACAAGAAAGGAAGTGATACGCATTTAGCTATATTATATATTGATTTGATCCACATTTACAATGAACTGAGTGAGTTTTATATTGATATAAAATAGACTATTTTGGAAAGAATTGTAATGGAGCAGTACGGGGGTCAGCGACGAAAGCCTGAACTGCCGTCCCTCTGACCATCGCCTGAAATAAATACAGAAATGGTAAGATTTTATTGATAATACAGATAAATAGTAACTGGAAGGCAATGCAACTATTTTAAATATGAACCGAAATTAAATCAGAGAAATTAAACCTAAGAAATTTATATAGAAATAGACATTATGGAATCAAACTGTAATAAGGAATAAGTAATTAGGGAATAAGTAATTAGGGAATAAGTAATTAGGAAATAAGTAATTAGGAAATAAGTAATTAGGAAATAAGTAATTAGGAAATAAGTAATTAGGAAATAAGTAATTAGGAAATAAGTAATTAGGAAATAAGTAATTAGGGAATAAGTAATTAGGGAATAAGTAATTAGGGAATAAGTAATTAGGGAATAAGTAATTAGGGAATAAGTAATTAGGGAATAAGTAATTAGGGAATAAGTAATTAGTGAATACTGGCAGGTAATTTAAGTTAAGGATTGCAGAGAAAGGAGTGATTAGTTACTTATACAATATAAATTGTATAACTACACTATACTAGACCAATAGATTGGAAGCATCATTCTACATACCGTGTACAGTGGATTTGGGCCTGTATGGATAGGGATCTCGCCAGAAGTTGCCAGTCGTCGCACAGGTAAGGAGGGCTTAGCAGTCCATCATAGCTCGGTCTTCACCGCAGCTATAAAAGTCATTTGTAACTGCATGCATTGACTGTTCAAATGAATCTTGAAGAATCTTAGTACCTAGTACTTCTAGAATAATACTACTGGTTCATAGAGAAAGATGAACCTTTTCACTTCACTGGCACGAAGGCATTTAACATCTTATTTAGCAGTTTTGTTGTAGGAGCGTTACGGATTACAGTGTGCGTTCACGTACGCCTTCTGTCATAGTTCTTCCTCCCCACTAACAGATCCAAACATTGCTATCAGAATTTCTCATGCTATAGGACCGCTGATTTATCATGCATCACCTGCTGACGTTAGCTGCTACTAGCTGCAAAAACTCTCAAAGGGAAAATCATTGATAATTTACTGGCTATAGAACAATACCTCAAAATATTGGTCCAGATTAAATTACACCATATACTGCAAATCATGGACCTGCCAGCAACTTTACAGATTCATTTTAATTTTATTATGTAAACATAATAATATTTGATACTATATATACAAAATTTATTAAAACCTTTCAAATTAAAAACATGATCAAAAAATTCTTCCAACCAAGTTTCTGTCAAGGCGATAAAATCGAAGCAGTGTTCAGTCATAGTTAAAAGGGATTCTAGTTTTGCAAAGTTTCTCCTACAGCTTCTAATATTTACATTTAATACACTAATAGTTTCTTGAGGTGGGCTAAAATCTTTAAAATCATCTAGTGAATAACTTGTTGTTGTTTGACCTCCCCAACATCCTCGCCGGGACGGAGGGGCGGCCAGGGGCGCCCCGGGTTTCAGCCACCCGAGGCACTGTGTGGGAGTGTGTGGGCCTAAGGGAAACCCACATCACTCAGGAAGTTAATAACTGCCTGACGATGGGTCCAAAGGTGCTCCAGTGAGTGAATGTTGTGTGTAGTCCTGTGTTGGTGTAGTGACGGACATTGTGTGAGAATGTGAGAGATCGTGCCCTGGTCGGCTTGGCAGAAGTCGCACCGATCAGAGTCCGACCTCCCAATCCTGTGCATGTAGTAAGGAAGAGAAGGATGGTGGCCACATCTCAGACGTGATAGGGTGACCCTATCACGACGAGACATGGCCGACTCACTAGGGTCGATGGCTGGAGGCCTAGACCCAAGGAGTTTGTTAGGAGGTGAGGAAGCTAGAGCTCTTTGTGTGAAAGTGGTGTGTATGTGTTTGTGAAGAGAAGTGTTGTCAGGTGTGGGGGGGGAGAGTGGTGTAGAGGTGTCTGTAGTGTGTGGAGGGGGTGATGTGTAGTGTGCGTGGTGTCCTCCTCTCAGTTTGCATGTAGTGTAGGGGATGTGAGGGGTCTAGTGTAGAAGTGTAAAAATGTGTGCCCCTCATGTCCATGTGTGAGGTGAGAGGTAGGACTCGTGTTTCTGTGTGTAGGTGGTGTGTGGGTGTTGTTTGTGTACAACCGGTGGCAATGCGGAGTGCGGTGTTTTGTGTTTTTTGGAGTGTCTGTAGGTGGGTGTTGGATATGTCAGGTGACCAGGCTGTGTGGGCGTAGGTGAGGATGGGTCTGATGAATTGTTTGTAGAGTGTTGTTATGTCTTCCTTGGAGTGTCCGTAAGTTGTGTGAGTGAGTGCGCGGAGGACGTTCAGTCTTTGTTTGGCTCTGTTGTTAATGTCGGTTATGTGGTGTTTGAACGTCCAGCCGCGGTCGAGTGTAACTCCAAGGATTTTCGGCGTGTTGTTAATGGGAAGGGGAGTGTTGTTGGTTCTGTATTCAAGGGTGTAGGGTGTAACTAAGGTGACAGAAGATTTGTTTGCGGAGACCTTTAATCTGTTTGTTTCTAGCCAGTCTTCTAGTGAGTGGATGTATGTTTGTAAATTGTTGGCGGCGGTCTCGTGTTTGGGATGTTGTGAGATGATGGTGACATCATCTGCGTATGAAAGAGTGTAAACCGAGGTGTGTGTTGGCGTAGGGAGGTCGTGAAGGTATAGGTTGAAGAGTGTAGGTGAGAGTACAGAGCCCTGCGGTACCCCGTCAGTGTAGTGAAGTGTTCTGGAGGACTTGCCGTTGTAAAGTGTTTTGCCAGAGCGGCCTGAGAGATAATTGGCAAGCCATTTTTTATATGAGTCGTGGATGTGTGTGTTGAGTATTTTGTTAATTAGTAGGTGTCTGGGTACCGTGTCGAAGGCTTTACTAATGTCTATGGCAGCTATAATTGTCCTATCCGCAGGTTTGTTGGAGTTCAAGCCTTCGAGTGTTGTCTGTGAGAGGTGGGTAAGAAGAGTAGCTGTGGAGTGTTGGGATCTGAAGCCGTGTTGTGAGGGGGATAGTGGGATGTGTGGTGAAATGTTGTTTAGAACTAGCCTCTCGAGTATTTTGGATGGGGTGGAAAGGAGTGATATAGGTCTGTATGAGGCCAGTTCTGTGGGGGGTTTGTTGGGCTTCAGGATCGGGATGATTTTGGCAAGTTTCCAGGTGTTGGGTATACTATTGTTCTGAAGTGAGAAATTGAAGATGTCTGTGAAGGCTCTGATGGCAAGTGGCCCTAGATGTTTTAGATGTTTGTTTGAACATCTAAAAGTGTTCTTGGAAACCCGGATGGCCTCGGTAACCATTGCCGGGGTGAAGGGGGGTGTGAGGAGCTTTCGAGTGCATGTTTTGTGCAGGCGACGCAGTATAATCCTATCTACTGGGCGGGTGGGTAACCTACTTGTGGAAGCATAGTGCTTATTGAGAGCGTTCGCCTGTTGTGTGTCAGTGAGTATAGTGTTGTTTTGTGTGAGGGACTCATGTGTTTTTGGTTGGTCCATGTATTTGTTGTTGAGTCCCTTGACAAGTTTCCAAAGTTTGTTTGCGTCAGTGCGGAAATTAATGGTGTCTAGTGTGTTTTGCCACTTGTGTTTTTGTTGGGCAGTAATCTCCGCACTTATGTCAGTGTTAAGGTGTTGTATGCGTGTGATCGTGTCTTGTGTGGGTGGGAGTGAGCGTAGGTGTTTGCGTGTTTGTATCAGGTGTTTGATGTGTGGTGTGAATGTGGGGTTGAAGTGTCTAATGTTGCCTGTAGGGATGTAGTGTTTGTCTGCGTTAATGATGATGTCAGTGAGATGTTTTGTGGCAGCATCTATGGATGGGAAGGTGTTTATGTCAAAGTTGTGTAAGTTATTATCCACAGATGCTGAAAAGTCTGTCCAGTTGGCTCTATTGTAGTTTGTGAATGTGTGTCTGTGTTTTTGTGCGGCAAGTGGTGTACTTAAAATGTATGTGGTGAGAAGTGGAAGGTGGTCTGAACTGAGTTCATGGAGTGCGGACCATGAACTCTGGAGGGCTATGTCAGGGGTGAGGAGGGTTATGTCAGGTGATGTGGGTCGTGTGTTGATGTTAAAAGGTTTGCGTGTGGGAGTGTGGGGGTCGTTCATGATTATGTAGTTGTCTAGTTGTGTTGTTATGGTGTCAGCTCTTGTGTCAGTATGTTGTGTGGCGAGCCAAGTAGTGTCATGTGCGTTAAAATCCCCCAGGACAAATGAATTATTAATGGTGTTAATGTAGTTTAGATTGGGTTGGTATCCTGGGGGTGATGAGTCTGTGGGGGGAATGTATATGTTGAAAATGTTGTAGGAATGTTTGTGAATTTGGATGCGTGTAGATTGTATTTCAAGTGTGGGGTCGTGTGGCATCCGTGCGTGTGTTTCGGCAGTGGTGTTTGTGAACGGGATGGATTTGTGTATCAGTGTAATGAGGCCCCCGCCGCCTCGTGTGGGCCGATCGAGTCTAAGTGTTGTGTATCCAGGAAACTTTGGTGTTAATCTGGCAGGTGTTAGTTTAGTTTCCTGGATTGTGGCGATGTGGATGTGGTGTTTGTGTAGGAGTGCTTTAAGTTCCATGTGCTTGTTGTGTATACCGTTTATGTTATGTTGTAGTATGTTGAGTTTGTTGTGGCGTGTGTGTATGTTAGGAGCTCTAGGGGGGTTAGGAGTGGGAGGCGTTCCTCCACCACCCCCACGAGGGGGGTGAAGTGGAACTGGGGGTCGGACGACAGTGTCTGTCCCAGCACTCCCTCGAGGGGGAGGGCGGGCAGGCAATTGCCGTCCAATTATAGGATAAGGAGGAGGAAGGATAGGCGCTCCTCCATCACCCCCACGTGGAGGGTGAAGTGGAGCTGGGAGACGAGCAGCACCGCCTCCTGCAGCCCTTCCCTGAGAGGAAGGGAGGGGAGGACGGTGATGTCCGGGGGTAGGGTGAAGGGTAGGATGAGGAGAGGAAGGAATAGGAGTGGGTGTGTGGGGTTGAGTCATGTTGTGTGTAGGGTGACAGTTTTTACACTGCCATCCCTGTGGGATATTTCCATGTTGGCGGACACCAGAGCAGCGTATATTGTAATGTGTCCAACTATTGCAGCCGACACAATGGACCCCTCCAGTACGACGGGTCCATGGTCGGCCACAAGAGGGACACATGTAGGGGCCAGGGTTAGTTTCTATGTCACCGGAGAGTAAGAGGGTGAGTAGGGGGAGATATGCCGGCTCATATCCCCCCACTAGGGAAAAAACGCTCTGATGCCAGTGTAGTGCGTGTAGGTGGGCTTGGCCCAAGGCGACACCCTGGTCGCGTCCCCCGAAGAGGACAAGGAGTTGGGAGGTCTTTCGAAGACTGGCACAGGTCCAGTCTCGCCCTGCCACCACGTGCAGGCTCCTCCCAGGACAGGGTGAATAACTATTACAGTGGACTGTTGGAAACCAGTTATCATAGGTACTATCATTCGGTTGATTCATTTCTATTGTTATTTTGGTCTGGAGTTTTATTTAAAATGTTTACAAACTTGTTAAAAAATTCAGAGGTATTAATTATAAAATATTTAGGATTGTCGTTAAGTTTTGCGCAAATGTTGCCACCAAATATATATACTGATTTGATACGAATATTAGTTTTTTTAAGTTGTTTGAGGTTGAAGAGAAGAAGAGATCTTTTTTTGTTACGTAGCTACTCGTTGATGAACAGGTTATTTGGTTCGGTTTCTTTGAATTTTATAATAGTTGAAATTTTGTTATGAAAAGAGCTAAATTTTATTTTAAAATGTTTTTTGGTTTTACCAGCTAGTGTGACTGATTCCACAGCTTCGGTCTCCAGGTGCGGCACAACCTTCCTCACCGCTGCAGTCACCTTTCTTCAAATCTACCTTTTCTTTCTTCTCTATCGTACTCAGTAGTTCCCTGCAGGCCTCACCTTCAACTTTGACGATATTTTTCAAGGAGTCCTGCTCCACTTGATCAAGACGGTCCTCCAGTCGGGAGATTCCAAGGGTAGAAGAGATAGGCGTTCCGTTGGCGACTATCTCGCTAAACAGGGGTACAACGGTTGAGGGGCCCTGTCCGGTAATTAGAGCATCACACCTATTTAAGTAGTTGTCAATCTTGGATGCTGGATTGAAACTATTTTTCTCGATCTGCTCAACTTTCTTCATGATTTTAGAAGTAAAGGCTACGATAGACTCTAACAGTTCTATCACATCCAGCGAAATCTCAGTCTTAGCCCCGGTTGAAGTTGTAGAGGAGATAGGTGGCTGTGGCAATGTATTTTTCCTTGGCCTGCCTACCTTATTCTTAATTTTGGGTTTGAAATTTTTCAACTTCCCAATGGTGGCTTTGAGAAGGTCAGACTCTGACTGCAGAGTAGAGAGACAGATATCTTCCTCGCTGTCAGACTCGAATTCACAAAGGTCACGAATAGATGAGTTTGACTTGATAGACATGATGACAAGTGTAACTTTGACTTTACTTATGTCGTTTTTAGAGAGCTGCACAGGCACTACACTTCCACACTCTCTAAATTAATAAAATATAACTGCATAGGCAAACAAATTTTACAATCATCACACTTGATCTTTTATTCAATTGTCGATCTCTTTAATTTAATGCATTATTTTGCAATATATACAAATATCAACATTACATACCATAAATTAATGGGGCAACATCATGATCCTTGAAGCTGTTTTCAGTGGCTTTCCTTTTGTCCCCCAACCCACTGAGGCTGAAAGTAGCTGCAAATTCTCTGGTCATAAGTCTTCTGAAGATCTTCGTTACAGTATCGGTAGGAGAATGGCCTTTCTGACTACCAAGAATTACTTTCTGTGAATTATAATCTTGAGTAAGTTTGGTGTTAAAAAATATATAATACATAAAAACTAACTATTATATCATCACATAGCTGCATATCTAATATATATCAAAATATGAAAGTTGGGAAATAAAATTCAGTTAGTTGCTACTTACTATATCTTCAAATGTTAGTAGATTGATCATCTCCTCCATGGTAGCAGCTGGGTTCGGACATTCAGTTAACTCACGAGGCTTTATGACACTCTCAAAGCTTTCTTCAACTGAAACGGCAATTTCTGCTAGCATCTTCAGTGCCTTATCAAGAGACTTCTGAACTTCAGAAATTTTATCTTCAAGGATCCTAGTGAGATGGAAATTACAACAAATTGGTGAAAAATTGTGACACTACACCCCTTACACTTCAGTCATCACAGCTGACACCCAGAATTATAACAAGCTATGATTTTTATATAATAATCGGTAACGACTCTTGACATTGTATGAAGCATAATCATTATGATACAATATGGGCCACAAAAATGTTTCCGCTTTTTCAAATACTTGTAAATCTTTAGCAATGAACGAGAAAACTGTATCTCTGTCTATTTTTCTCCGCCTCTTATTGTACTATTAACAGGTAAAAACATTTTTAAAATGATGGACATAGTTTAAGAACAGATGAACAAAGAGTGAGGGTGATTATTTTTGTCATTGCGCGAAGGTTATTCTTAGATTTAACTCTGTGATTTTACTTAGTAAAAGGCAGTGAATAAATGGAAAAAATATAAAATGGTAGACATTTTAATACAGGGTTCTTAAGCTTCTTCCTTGGAAATTATTTGAAAATAGAACAACTTCAGTGGCATTTGATCTTATTGAAGTTTTCACTAGGAATATTCGTTCTTCGGTTGTTCATTGCATGGTTGAGGCTTGCTTCACACTTGCATTTTTAACAACGCGAAAAAAAGCTTTTCTTAAAATGTGTTCACACTTGCGTTTTCTCCATCAGCAATAAAAAAAAACAATTTAAGAAAAAGCTTTTTTCGCGCTGTTGAAAATGGTTGTGTGAAACAAGCCTTAACCATGCAATGAACAAGCGAAGAACGAATATTCAGAATGAAAGCTTCAATGAGATCAAAATGTCACTGAAGTTGTTCCATATCCAAATAGTTTCTGAGGAAGAAGTATAAGCATTGAGCACCCTCAATTAAAATGTCTATCATTATGTTTTTTTTTTATATTCAATGTCTTTTAGTAAGAAAATTACTGAGTTAGCTCTACACACAGAAAAAATTTTCTTTCTCACAAAGAAAAAAGTCACTTTATATACGCATTAATTAATTATTTTCTTTCTGGTAAAGAAATGTTCTAGTTTTGGGACAAATAAAATTTTTATTCACATATAAGATTTCTTTTCTTTGAGTCAAATAAAAAATACGATTTAAATTTTAGAATTTTCTTTGTAACAAATAAAATTAGTTATTTATTTCAAATCTAGGAGTGGTTTAGGAGAAATATATTATTTCTTCTCCATAAAGAAAACTTTTCATTGAATAGAATAAATGTTTTCTTTGCAATAAATGTATCTTTCTTTAGTATAAATGCATCAAAGATTTAATATAAAGTAATATTTATTTAAACCAATGAATTAGTATCTTTATTTATAATATAAATATTCTTTACATATAATAGAGCTTTCTTTCACTCTAATATAATGTATATTTACTAAAAAGTAATAATTTCTTTTATACTAACAAACTGGTTCTTCTTTCTAAAGACTTACATGCTTTACAATAAATATTTCTTTCTTTGAAGATAGTTTTGTAGGTAGATTGGGGAAGAAATAACATAAATGAAGTTTTATATGAAATATATTGAAATAATATAGCAATGAAATTACACTCAGCAGAAGCATAAGATCTTCTTCCCATTCAGAAGATGTATGTCTCCACACATTCACCCTATTCTTGATCTCCTACAGGTATAGGTGAAGCATACCTCCAGAATATATGAACTTGATATTCATCATCTGTAGAAAAAAAATCACTTTAAATTAACTGTTTCATATATCATATACAATAATAGATCCTAATGTATTGAATAAGTTGGCTTAGGTATAGGTAGCTATAACACACCTGAACAGTTGATCAGAAATTTTTGTGTCCTCTTAGAAACTTTTATCCTTTTCAAGACTTTCAGTGCACTTTCTCCCACTTGTGTGAATATGGTCAGTCTTTTTCTGTAGATATAATGCAGTGAAGTTCCACCTGAAAATAAAAATTGAAGGTTTAAACAAAGTTAACTTCATTTCATATAATTTAAAGACATTTACTGCATCAAACATTAAATTTCATGACTCAGGCAACCTAATTAATTTAAAAGAAATTGAAAACAAATGAATTATTTCACTATTTGTTAAAGAGGTTTTTAAAATATCCCATATTCTGCAGAGGACTAAGAGGAAATATAAGTTATATAACTATCTCAATTGTGACAATTTCCCCAACTAATAGAGTATGAGAAATCCTAGCCAAGTAATTGCAAATAATTTGGTTAGGATAAATAAATCTCTGCATCAGCATCAGTGTGATATTTAACTATTATCATTTATTTTTGATTTTGGGAGCTGATGATTCCAATATTAATCATATAAACACAAAAAAAGTAATCTCTGCTATTGTGAACACTTTACCAGTTTCAACAGATTGGCTTAGAAATTCCTAAGAATTAGGTATCTTCAAATTTTCAAATATAAATTAGATCTTATCAAATCATTAATAGCCTTATAAGTAGCTATTAGGTAGAAGTTTAGGAGCAATAGGTAATTTAATTTATATTGATTCAATAGTAAATAGTTTTTTTTCCTTTCTACACATATCCACCCATTTTTAATTCAAAATTTAATTTTTTATAGGTAACTTGGGAGCTAAAATAATGAAATTTCAGATTTTTTAAATTATCACTAAGTTTAGAAATATATTACCCTGCTCTGAATAATGTGACCATATGACTTTTGGTGATTTAAATTTGTGATAGTTACTCTCAGATGAAAATTCAAAAATTATTACTGATTATCTCTCTGAAATTTTGAGTATATAAAAATTCCTTCAGCAAAATTAATGGTAACATAGGATTCAATTAAAGATATTCTTCAATGGTTCTAAAATATCCCTCAGATATTATTTAGGTTCACCTCAGAAACTCTTTGAAAAATGTTCCATATTTTGCAGACTGGCACTTTGAAACACTGGAGCCACAATCTTAACTGAACTCTAGTTAGCCTAAGTTAGGTAGTTGACAAACTTTAAGTCATTACATACAATATATTGAATAATTGATAGTACTGCTAGTTAAGGTAAACATTACAATAAGAACAAATAGCGATTAGATATAGGTAGCTTAGGTTAGGTAAATAAACAATAAGAGTAGGTAGGGCTGGGATATAAAACTACCTACCTAACTTATTTCAGGCGCAGTGAGATAGATTTTCAGTTAAGTTGTAACTTACGTTAGCCTAGTTCATTACTAAAGGGTAATGAAAGGAAGAAGTCACCTATGAAATAGCATTTAAATTTCTCAAGTAAATAGGTAGCAGGACACTGTGAACCTATGAATACCTAGTTACCAGTATTAACATTTATAATTAAAGGAAAAATGCTGACCAAGTTCTAAAAACTATGCTTTGCCAACTAATAATTCAGTATAATTATATAAATAAATGAAAATATCTAATTTATATACGAAAGGATTCATAACTGAACAACTAACTGAGAACCTACCTTGATCACTTCAAAGAACTTAATGATATGACGCTCACTTCAGAAAAGCCCGCGAAAATTTCAAAGCAATATTTCGATTTGAGACAATAACAGAACAGATTTGTAACAAAGAAATATTCGACTCATCAGTGAAAAGCTTTAAGAGAAAGAAATAAAAGGTTAATAGGAAAGAAATATGCATCAAAATGCATCCAAAGAAAGCTACTTTCTTTAATCTAAAGCTCTAGTAACACTTTCAACCAAAGAAAATAAATTAAAGAAGATAGTTTTTCTTTAAAATATGCTTCGATTTCTCTGTGTGTAAGAGTAACATTCACGCAATGATAAAAAATAGTCACCCTCACCCTTTGGTCACCTGTTCTTAAACTATGTCCATCAGTTCAAAATTGTTTTTACCAGTTAATAGTACAATAAGAGGCGGAGAAAAAGTGACTATGATACAGTTTTTTCGTTCATTGGCTATAACAATTTACAAGTCTTTGAAAAAGCGGAAACATTTTTGTAGCCTATCAAAGATCAATTTCATCGAGTTCTGAACCGTAAAGTTAAAATAAATAAAAATGACAAAAATAGATGAAAGTCTACAGAGTTCCACCTAATACACAAAATAAGATAAGAGACCATTAAGAGCTAAGTATGATGCATATCAACGTACTTCTCATATGCACTAGGCTGCATATTAGCTGATCCGCTACCTTGAGATTGATTTCGCACAATGGGAGGAGTAAATGCATTTGACACAGTGACTAGTTGCATGCCTGGAAAATCTGTTGTTTCAGAATCTGATGAGTCTGCATCACTGCTCATTTCAGTGGCTGTAGTGTCCATACTATTACAAGCATCATAGAGTTTTTTCTCACATTTCTTGAATTTTCCTGAAAGAATACCATATAGCTATGTAATTTCATTTTTCTATTCCATTTAAATAACTGAAATCAACATCAATTGACATCTTAAACATATGAAAGGATAAATGCAACTACTAACCAGATTGGGCAAGCACTTTTGCAGGATGCAGTGTCCAACTCTTCCCCGGTTTCTCCTCTTTTTTAGCTTTTGACTGTACATCTCCTGGTGGGAAGAGCACTTTGATGCAGTTATCTTGCCCCGTTTCAGAATGCATCCAACGCTTAGGAATAACTTCATTAGATCTGTCCTCAAAAATTACACCTAAGAATCTGCTGTATTTTTGAGCCATCATATTGTTTTATTAATATAATTTAAATCTAGAATGAAAAATCATCATAGCTTCATTATGAAAATTGGTTCATCACTAAGTAACTCCAATAGATGTCCACTGATATTAATCCAAAAATAAAACAAGGGACTTTGAAGGAGAGAACATATAGGAGAGTAGCTCTTGGACAACTGCCATAGCAGACAACTGAAATATATTATAATTTTATTTTGGGTGAATTGTAATGAGTTTGTAAACTTACCCTTTATTGGAATTCATTTGATGTAAAGTGTATTATTATTTTAACCTAAAATTTTATTATAAAAATGATAATTGTATAGTCTGAAATTGTGAATGAAGAACCATGGAAATCAATATTGAAGTAATATTAAATTTCTTTCTTCGTTACAATCATTTGCTTGCACAATTAACACCTTAAATAATCAAATGGTTCACAAAATAGTAACCAATAAGAAACAGTATGTACAGATAGATAATTTTAGATCAGATTTTAAACCGATCACCACCGGCCTCTTCCAAGGATCAATTTTAAGTCCATTACTTTTTAATATTTTTATCAATGATCTCTGTAATATGTCTATTTTAAATAATTTTAGCTCCACCTTATTTGCCGATGATGCAGCTTTTTACTTCCGTGACAATGATTTTAACAATGTTTTTAATAAATTACACTCCTTTATTGATCAACTATCTCAGTGGTTGCAACTCAATAAACTTACACCAAATATTTCTAAAACCAAGCTTATGCTTTTTAATTCTAGATAAGAAGATATTTTACCATTAATACTTTTTAACAATGAAATAGTAGAATATGTGAATAATTTTAAGTACTTAGGCATTTTTATAGATCACAAACTTAATTTTAAACCTCATACAGAAAACCTTTGCACCAAACTTAGTAAGGTGCAGGGTGTTCTGTACGCCGCTAGGCATTATTTTAATAAAAAAAGTCTAATTTTAATTAACTATTCACTAGCATATTCTGTTTTTACTCAATCAATAATTATTTTTAGCAAGACTTTTAATACTCATTTGCAACCACTGAGAGTTTTAATCAATAATATTTTAAGAACAATTTTAAACGTGAGAAGGGATGAAAATAACATCCCTACTATGGTTTTAAATGAAATGTATATAAATCTGAAACTTTTAAAATTTGACGATGTCGCAGACTACTTTTTAATGAAATTTCTACGTAGAGCTTTATATGACGAGCCTCATCTTTTAAATAAATATTTTACGGACTTCATCCCTTCTCACGAGCATAATACTAGAACAAATAGGTTTTATCTTCCTCCAATTCGAATAGAATTGGAGCGGAATTTTACTATTTTTAGATCCATAGAACTGTACAATAAACTTCCTTCTATTTTAACAGAACCAATGTCAGATTTTAAATTTAGGAAGCTTTTTAAAGAATATTGTTTCAGTAAATATAGTTCTTAGTTTTTTATTGTTTGTAGATTTTTAATTAGGTTTCACAAGTTTTAACTTTCACGGAACCTTAGCTGCAATTAATTTGTGTTTTTGTTTGAATTGTGTATTTTCTCATTTTACTCTGTATATATTTTGTAAGCTCAAATAAATAAATAAAAAATATAAAAAAGTTCCTAAGTGATCTGGATCCTATAACTATCACATATATATATATATATATATACCATTTGTCAGTCATTTGCAATTAGTGGGATAGTGTTATGCTTTTGAAATAGCTACAAGTTCTTAGCTTTATTCACTATCACTTTCTTCATTCTCTCTTGCATTTTGTATATATTTAAGATTTAATTTTCGAAATCGAACTAATTAATGTTAAAATTATGTTACATTTCTGCAACTGAAATTTTTCTTCTATTAAAGGATTGCTGGAAGTCTTACATGTGGGTGTACCGAGATCAGATCTGAATCGATTCATTTCTGCAAGTCTCAAGAGTTTCAATTATGTCACTCCAAAGAAGAGGAAACAAAAGGAAGGTGAATTAGAGGAATCTGCAGCTAAGATTGTAAGACCTAATTCAGATGCCAATGATGTTGAAGTGCAAGCCCAAGACGCTGAATCACTACCAGAAGTCCAAGAAACAGAGTAAACTAAATTTATTAGATTAAATTAGTTGAGACGTATAAAGTCACCTACTGTGTCTTAAATGCCCACTCCAGTCAAAATCAACTCGCTAAAAATTTAGTTGTAAGTTTCCCTGGTCTGGTTTGGAAACAAGTTTTTTGTTTATATTAATAAATTTATTTTCCAGCCAATATATGTGTATTACTTCCACATCAGAAATTTATCCATATATTAACTAATAGCTAATATCTGTAAATAACTAAATTCACCAAGGATAAATTATCTATAACAACTATGGATAATAAAAGCGATAATTTACCATAATGGTAATTCAATCATCCTCGGTTAATAGCAAAAAAATATCTGTAACATTATTTAATTTATCCGTAAATCAACTAATGATATCTGCAAATAACTAAATTCACCACGGATAAATTATCTATTACAATTATCGATAATATGGATAATAAAAGCGAAAATATTTACCATAATGGTAATTCAATCATCCTTAGTTAATGGTAAAAATATCCGTAACATTATTTAATATATCCGTTAATAAACTATAAATATCTGTAAACTTGGGAATTTACATGGATAAATTATCTATAACAATTGTCTATAATATATGTGAACGTTACCTCTCTTAATGCACGGATAATTTTACCATTATGGTAAATCAGACATCCATTATCGGAAGGAATATCCGTTATTTCATTTAATTAATCCGTAAATTAACTGATAATATCGGTAAACTACGAAATTCACATGGATAAATTTTCTATTACAATTATCGATAATATGGATAATAAAAGCGGACGCTCCCGCACCTTAATGCATGGATAATTTTTCCACAATATTCATCTATAAACTTCATATTTACGGATAATATTACCATAATTTTCTGCCTGGGTTGTTTTCCGTGTTTTGCAGCCTTTTCAGTCCCTTCACATGGTTTAGTGTCCCGTATATATGAAATCACTGTTTACTCTCAATTTTTCTCCAATTCGTCAGATATGCTTATTTTCGGTGTTATGCAGCCTTTTTAGTCCCTTTTCATGCATTAGTGTCCCGTTTCCATGAAATCACTTACTTCTCCCAATTTTTCTCCATTTTGTCAGATTTGCTTATTTCCCGTATTTTTTCATTGTTTGTGGTCTCATCACATGCATTAGTGTCTATATCCGAGAAATCATAGATTTCCCTCCATTCTCCTCCAAATTGTCAGATTTGCTCATTTTCCTTGTTTTGCAGCCTTTTTAGACCCATCATATTGTTTAGTGTCACGTATATATGAAATCACAGTTTTTCTCAATTTTTTCCAATTTCGTCCGATTTGCTTATTTTTCGGTGTTTTGCAGCTATATGTTCCCTTTTCATGCTTTAGTGTCCTGTTTCCATGAAATCACTGATTTCTTCCAATTTTACTCCATTTCGTCAGATTTGCTTATTTCTTGGCATTTTGCAGTGTTTGTGGTCTGATCACATGCTTTAGTGTCCAATAACCATTAAATCACAGATTTCTCTCAGTTTTCCTCCAATTCGTCAGATTTGCTTATTTCCCGTATTTTTTCATTGTTTGTGGTCTCATCACATGCATTAGTGTCTAATATCCGAGAAATCACTGATTTCTTTCCATTCTCCTCCAATTTGTCAGATTTGCTTATTTTCCTTGTTTTGCAGCCTTTTTAGTCCCTTCTCCTGTATTAGTGTTTCGTTTCAATGAAATCACTGTTTTCTCTTAGATTTTCTCCAATTCGACAGATTTGCTCATTTTTCGGTGTTTTGCAGCCATTTGGTCCCTTTCATGCTTTAGTGTCCCGTTTCCATGAAATCACTGATTTCTCCCAATTTCACTCCATTTCGTCAGATTTGCTTATTTCCCTGCATTTTGCAGTGTTTGTGGTCTGATCACATGCTTTAGTGTCCAACAACCATTAAATCACAGATTTCTCTCAGTTTTCCTCCAATTCGTCATATTTGCTTATTTTCGTTTTTTTGCAGCCTTATTGGTTCGTTTTCATGCTTTATTGTCCCGTTTCCATGAAATCACTGATTTCTCCCAATTCTTCTCCATTTCGTCAGATTTGCTTATTTTCCGTGTTTTGCAGCCTTTTTAGTCCTTTCACATGGTTTAGTGTCCGTATATAAAAATTCGCTATTTCTCTCAATTTTTCTTTAATTCGTCAGATTTGCTTATTTTCGGAGTTTTGCAGCCTTTTTGGTCCTTTTTCATGCTTTAGTGTCCCGTTTCCATAAAATCAATTATTTCTCCCAATTTTTCTCCATTTGGTCAGATTTGCTTATTTCCCGTAATTTTTCATTGTTTGTGGTCTCGTCACATGCTTTAGTGTGTAATATCTAAGGAATCACTGATTTCTCTCCATTCTCCTCCAATTCGTCAGATTTGCTTATTTTCCTTGTTTTGCAGCATTTTTATTCCCTTCACATGGTTTAGTGTCCCGTATATATGAAACCACTGTTTCTCTCAATTTTTCCCAAATTCGTCAGATTTGCTTATTTCCTTGTGTTTTGCAGCTTTAGTGTCCCGTTTCCATGATATCACTGATTTCTCCTAATTTTACTCAATTTCGTCAGGTTTTTGCTTATTTCCCGGGTTTTTGCAGTGTTTGTGGTCTCATCACAAGCTTTAGTGTCCAATATGCATTAAATCACAGATTTCTCTCAATTTTCCTCCAATTCGTCTTATCTGCTTATTTTCCGTGTTTTGCAGCCTTTTTAGTCCCTTCACATGGTTTAGTGTCCCATATATATAAAATCACTGATTTCACTCAATTTTTCTCCAATTCGTCAGATTTTCTTATTTCCAGTGTTTTGCAGCCTTCTTGGTCCCTTTTCATGCTTTAGTGTCCCGTTTCCATGAAATCATAGATTTCTTCCAATTTTCTTCATTTTGTCAGATTTCCTTATTTCCCGGATTATTGCAGTGTTTGTGGTCTCATCACATGCTTTAGTGTCCAATATCCTTGAAATCACTGATTTCTCTATATTCTCCTCCAATTCGTCAGACTTGCTTATGTATCGTGTTTTGCAGCCTTTTTAGTCCCTTCACATGGTTTAGTGTCCCGTACATATGAAATCACTGTTTTCTCTATTTTTCTCCAATTCTTCAGATTTGCTCATTTTACGTGTTTTGCAGCCTTTTTGGTCTCTTTTCATGCTTTAGTGTCCCGTTTCCATGAAATCACTGATGTCTCCCAATTTTTCTCCATTTCGTCAGATTTCCCAATTTCCAAGTTTTTTGCAGTGTCTTGGTCTCATCACATGCTGTAGTGTCCAATATCCATTAAATCACATATTTCTCTCAGTTCACCTCCAATTCGTCAGATTTGCTTATTTGCAATGTTCTGCAGCATTTTTAGACCCTTCACATGGTATTAACTGGTTTGTATCATAAGTAGAGTAATCACTTGGATACTATTAGTTAATAATGAGATAAATATGAGTTTACTAGGCAATGTTCGATTCTCATAACTTATCCCCGTAGGTTCGATTATTTGACTTATTTTCATATGGGATTACTTATTGTGAAGGATGTTGAAATCTTAGGTCTCTCTATAATTACTACCTTCAAGGATGAAATAAAACTCAACTTCAATACAACACTATATGAAGTTGTTAGAGTTACATAATGTTTAACAATTTAGGATGCACAGAGTAACGACATACAGGATACGGTCGAATCTTACAAATTACTGAACACTCTCTGTAAAGATCTTACTCCTTTTATAAGGACACTTTCACCGATTTTCTTAGGTGAGGGAATTGGGAAATCGAAAGAGAAATTGTGTCGAGGTTGTTTTTAACTAAAATCAAATATTACAAAAAATGTATTTACTAATTTCGAGGTCTTGTTAAAGCTCACGTCTTTCTCATAACTGTCTAACAGACAAAATAATCTTGGTCAGTTTATTATCGTATTATTCCCCTTTCTAGTTTCCAGCTAGTTTTTGTGGTCTCTTAGGAGTTGTTCTTTAGAGAATAAATATGCATGTGTGCTAAGCCGTATTCGTACAAAAACAGATATCAATTTTAGTTAAGGTTTAAACAGATGGCTAATCGATATGGAAATACATATACAGTATAATCATGAAATACAATAATATTCAAGTATTTGTTTTAGTTGATAGTTTACTTAATTACTGTAACTCTTTAAACTAAACTACAAATGAAATATTAAACTTTTCTTTTTACTATACTAATATACCTTTAACACTATCCCCCCAAAGAAAAAAAAATTACAAAGTAATTTTTCAACCAAAAAGTAAGTTATACTAAGGTGAAATAAGCAAAGCAAAAGAAATCTATATCTTAACTTAAATTAACGTTAGTCAAAGCAATAAACTTTTAGAAATTTTCATAATGGGGTCGAGGGCAGGTAAGGTGATGTGCCATGTGACATAGGCCGTCATGAGTGAAGGTCCATCATTCCAGAAACAGGAACCGGTCTACAAGTTGGTGATAACGTCCTTCATGATGCATGTAGGTCAGTAACTGTTGCCGTGGGCGTGGCTATGACCTTGTGTGCCATCGGTGATGCAACCACTGCTCATCAGCCCGTGTGACCTTGGGTGCCAAATGGTCCAGTGACTGGAAGTTGTTTAGCAGGAATGGTCACTTCTCGTCCATCAATGCCATCGGCGGTTAGTGCCCCATGTGTTCGTTGAATTTTGGAGATAATAGGGCAATATTAACTACTTATATATGATTAAGTTACAATTGGAAATACTATTGACCAGCGCGGATCGAAGGTGCGTAACACCAACAATTGTTGCTTCAACGTACTTCCATTGTTTTATTATCAGCAATATATTCGACATAAAAAAATTTATCCTTAAACGTAAATTAGGGTTAGTATCCTTAACATTATTCTTACATAAAGTTTTGATAGCAGGAGACCAACTTACAATATTATTCATTTATAAGCTTTTAAAGGAAATTCCTGAAATTTAGTACGTAAGTGAGGTGAGGGCAGCGTTGAAGGAAGTGAGGGATAGATTTTCATGGTAGTATTTGTTCTTACCGATTCTAAGGAAGCCTTTGAGTTATCCGAGTTATTCGAAGAACTAGAATCATTAGATTCAATCGAAGGTGTTCGCTTCCTGATTTTTCTGATAGAAGTGTTTTTCAATTTAGATCTTACTTTCCTTCCCTTCTGTCTTATTTTATCATTCACTGAGGATCGAGATGAATTAAATCTACTAAGTGAACTTTCGTTTAGGTCACTTTTCAGGTTTTGTAATTTATTTTGGATCATACGAAAACTACTCCGCAAAGGTATTGTCAGGGAATCCCTTGGATTTAAGTTATTTCCTGATTCAATATCAGTTGAAGGTCTATTTCTATGATCTCTGAATTTCAAGACATTAATACTAGTATGAGAATGAAATTGATCAGTACTAATATTACTAAGCTTCCTTCAGTTACGATTGAGTAAGTTTGGACCTCCTCCAGTGCGAGATCCATATCATCAAATGGAATAACGAAAGGTTCATCTGAAGGCAATTCATCTATTAGTTTTTTGATCGATTTGTGTAAGGGAGTCGAATCATTTACTGAAAATATAGGTAAGTTTGTAATGTCAAATGGATTTGGCTTAGTGTGATTCGATACCAATTTTTCTATGTCAATTTCATGGGACAGGCGTGCAGGCCATTCTAATCTATCAGTTACGATGTCACAATTTAATGGTAAGTAATGCAATCCAATTAATGAGTCCCTAATAAGGCCTGTGGGGCATTGCAACTCTATTTGAGTAGACTCCGTTGAATATAACACAGTCGTTTTTGGTGAGAATCCGAAAGTAAAATTCCGTTATTGACTCCTAAATCTCTAAAACTACATAATTCCATCATGTTTGTGGTATTTATCATAAAAGATTCTAGCTCATAAGAAGAATGTTTTAAAACTTCAGATTGGTTCATTTTGCCTTAAGATGTGGGTGTTATCATTAATAGAATGAATGTTTTCTACATCTGTGGTGACGTAATGTTACTTATCATACAGGAAAATCTCTTTTAGGTTTGCCAATACTAGTTTGTCTCAGTCTATTTTTATTGGATGGGGTATCAACGTAGCGAGTTGATATTCATTTTTATGGAATAAAGGAATTAGTGATACAAAATAATCTGAACCTAAGTTTTTAATTGTTATGAAAGAAATGATATCATTGATTGTTTTGCAATTAACTTCTGAAATGGAAAAACTAAGTCGGGATAAATCCTGGTTCCTTCCTCTACTACTGCTTTCACCGTTTCGATATCCAATAGGTCTGAACTTATGGTTCCTGAACTCAATAATGTGAGTGAATTTTCTGCTATCCTTATTAGTAATAACGAGTTCACAGCAGCCTGCTTCAGTTGTTCAAAGTTCCAACTAAGCATTTGCAACTTCTCTGAACCCTCCACTACCTTATTCAAATTATCTAAAATTATTTTTATATCCTTTATTGATTTTTCAACATTATCTGAAAGGATTTGTATTCTTTCATTAGTTATTTTAACATTTTTATTGATTTTATTAATATTTTTATTCAACACGCTAATTTCCTCGGTATGATCAGATCCTCTTGAAAATGATCAGATGCAACTGTAAAGGGGATTGTAGTAATAAAAGTTGTACCTGATTCAGATATTTTCTTGCGATGCTCCAATATTTGTGGTCAATGCAGATGAGTATCTTGCCATAGTTATATGGAATATGATTTAAATGATAGTACTGTGTAGACTTATAAGTAAAATATAAATAAAATGCGTTACATTAGCCGCAATTAGCAAAGGAGTAACATTTTCAACCAGAGAGGTGCTTCAAAAACAAAAACTCCACGGATATTGAAACACTGTTTTTAACCCTTCAAAATGAATTTCTTCAATAACTTTTAGCCAATGACATAAAGTGATAAACTTTTTTTCTGTGATATAAAAACACCTACAAAGTAACATATGTAAAAATGAGCAAACTAATATTTTTTTCCTATTTTTTTCTAGTTTGACCGGACTATGTAGGTTCAGTAACTGCCTATTTTCAGGCCATCAATCAGCTCGCACTTGTGTGACCGGGTGAGGAGAGTCGAGCTATACTAGGCTAGCATGCGAGTACAGTGGGACAGCTGCTGTCCATTGTCACAACAGTTACTCGCACCGTGTAACAAGGCCTCAAAGCAGTGCATGCTATAATTTATTAAGCCCGGTTCGCACGATCATGCATGCATTATAGTACGAGCATGATCAGGCGTGCCGATCCTGATACTATTGTACCAAATTTGGTACTTTTCGTCTCTCATTTTTGTCAAAGCACCATATTAGTACTCTTTTTACCTCATTTTTCAGTTTAATTTTATAAGAAATTGAATATACTTCATGTTATGCAGTGTGTCAGTTAAATCCAATTAAGTGGCTTACATTTCAAATGATTATATCTCAGATATATGTAATTGGCTATAAATCTTGAAAATACTCTTATGTTAATTTTGGCTTTAAATCTTCAAAAATCAGTCAAAATTGGCTTTGCTCAGAATTTTTGAGAAAAGTTAGCTCAAAAATTGGCCTGCAATTTGCCAGCCTGGAATTTGTTGGTACTTTTTTTTATCAAATAATTAAAGGTACATTTTTATTATTTGCTCTGGTACATTCAAGGAAATACTTTTGGCACCCTTTGGCATGTTACTACTGCATATCAGAAGGCATGATCGTGTGAACCCCCTTTTTTTGCATGACTAAGCAGCATGATCACACGCGGCATGATGAATGAAAGGAAATCCAGTGAGCAAGGGGGCGGAGCCTATATCCTACACACGCATAGAACTTCGGTCAATATGTTATTTTTTTCACAAGAATGGATAAGCAGCTCTAAAATAGATAACATTAAAATTTATTTTTATATATAGAACGATAAGAACCACAAATGCTTGGTGAAAAGTTCAATCTATTGATTATTGTAATAAAATTTAAAAAAAATTAAAATGCGCTTTATTCGAAACATACCTACCTATATAAAAATCAATTTGTAAGTGAATTAAATTCGGCTTATGCATCTGTTTCAGGCACAGGTTAATCCCCTGACCGCTGACTAAATAAATGTATTGAGTCAAATGGAAAGGTACCTATAATCGACTGACCGCTGACCAACTAAATTTATTGAGTCATATTGAAGGGTATAATCTACAGACCACAGAACATTCTACAGACAGCTGACCAATTTAAAGTACTGAATCATATTATATATTAATATCCATTGACGCGCGAAGAAGATAAAAGAGCCCTGACCACTGACCAGGGGTATAATTCCCTGACCACTGACCAAAATAAAAGTGTCCTGACCACTGACCAAAATTAATATTTACTGACCACTGACCGGGGTATAATTCCCTGATCACTGACCAAAATTAAAGTGTCCTGACCACTGACCGGGATATAATTCCCTGACCACTGACCAAAATTAAATTGTCCTGACCACTGACCGGGGTATAATTCCCTGACCACTGACCAAAATTAAAATTTACTGACCACTGACCGGAGGTATAATTCCCTGACCACTGACCAAAATCAAAGTGTCCTGACCACTGACCGGGGGTATAATTCCCTGACCACTGACCAAAATCAAAGTATCCTGACCACTGACCGGGAGTATAATTCCCTGACCACTGACCGGGAGTATAATTCCCTGACCACTGACCAAAATTAAATTGTCCTGACCACTGACCTCAGACCGGGGTACAATTCCCTGACCACTGACCAAAATTAAAATGTCTTGACAACTGACCGAAATTAGTATGTACTGACCACTGACCAAAATTAAAATGTACTTACCATTGCCCAGGGTATAATTCCCTGACCACTGACCGAAATAAAGTTTTGACCATTGACCAAAGATATAATTACCTGACTACTGACCAAAATTAAAAAGTCCTGACCACTGATGAAGGGTATAATTTATTGACCACTGACCAAATTCAAACAGCGGACAAGATGCTCCCTTTTTTAATCTAGGTAGTTAGTAACAAACTAACCTAGGTAGTTTTTAACTAACTATCCTAGGTTGTTTTTAACTAGATATCCTAGGTAGTTAGTTACTAACTATTACCTAGGTCCAATGTATTTAGTTACGAACTATAATCTAGGTAGTTTGTAACTGACTTACCTAGGTAGTTAGTTTCTTGCTAATCTAGGTTTTTTGTGACTAACTAACCTTGGTAGTTAGTTACTAGCTAACTTAGGTAGTTTATAACCAACTAACCTAGGTAGTTAATTACTGGCTAGTCTAAGTTGTTTGTGACTAACTACCCCAGGAAGTTAGTTACTAGCTAATCTAGATAGATAGTTACTAGCTAACCTAGGTATTTGTGGCTAACTAACCTAGATAGTTAACTACTAGATGTGGTTAATCTAGGTTGTTTTTGACTAATTATTAACTAGCCTAGGAGGCTAGTCAGTTAGTTACTTGCTAACCTAGGAAGTTTGTAACTAACTAATCAAGGTAGTTAGTTACTACCTAACCTAGGTAGTTTATGACTAACCAACCTAGATAGTTAGTTATGTACCTCGATCATTTAAAAGTATATTTAAATAACCTAGGTATTTTTTAGTTACTAACTACCTCATTTAAAAGTATACTAGGTAATTACATTAGTTAGTTGTCACAAACTACCTTAGTTTGTTAATTGTTTGCTGTTTGGGTTTGGTCAATTATACCTACCCCTTGTCAGTGGTCAGGGCTGTTTACGTTTGGTCAGAGGTCAGGATATTATACACCTGGTCAGTGGTCCCGGTTGTTTGAGTTTGGATAGTGGTCAGGAAATAATTCCCTTGGTCAATTATCAGGACATTTTCATTTCAGTCAGTGGTCAGAGAATTATACCCCGGTCAGTGGTCAGGAGTTTTAATTTCGGTCAGTGGTCAGGAGTTTTAATTTCGGTCAGTGGTCAAGGAATTATTCCCCGGTCAGTGGTCAGGACACTTTAATTTTGGTCAGCGGTCAGGGAATTATACCACTGGTTAATGGTCAGTAAAATTCAATTTTGGTCAGTGGTCAGGACACTTTAATTTTGGTCAGTGGTCAGGGAATTATACCCCTGGTCAGTGTTCAGGGAATTATACCCCTGGTCAGTGGTCAGGACATTTTAATTTTGGTCAGTGGTCAGGGAATTATACCCCTGGTCAATGGTCAGTACAATTCAATTTTGGTCAGTGGTCAGGGAATTATACCCCGGTCAGTGGTCAGGACACTTTAATTTTGGTCAGAGAATTATACCTCGGTCAGTGGTCAGGACACTTTAATTTTGGTCAGTGGTCAGGGAATTATACCCCAGTCAGTGGTCAGGACAATTTAATTTTGGTCAGTAGTCAGGGAATTATACCCCCGGTCAGTGGTCAGTAAATATTAATTTTGGTCAGTGGTCAGGGAATTATACCCCTGGTCAGTGGTCAGGGGTTACACTAAATACTGAATTACACCGAATTATACCGAATTACACTAAACTCAATACCGAATTATACCGAATTACATTATACTCAATACCGAATTACACTATATTACACAATAATCAATACCGAATTCCACCTGATTATACCAAATTATACCGAATTACACTATACTGAATACTGAATTGCACAGAATTATACCGAATTACATTATACTCAATACCGAATTACATCTGAGTATACCGAATTACACTACACTGAATACCGAATTACACATGATTATACCGAATTACACGGAATTATACCGAATTACACGGAATTATACCGAATTACACAGAATTATACCGAATTACCCTATAATCAATTCCTGTGTTACGAAAGGATAAAGATACTCTAGGGAGAATTTACTGCTTCATTCCGTAAATAATCAACGTCCCTGTAAAGAGGGAAAAACTATACATCAAAATCTATTTTAATAACAAATACACAAATACCAGAATAATGAAAACCCTAAAAGATCATAACAGTACATTTTAATGGTTTCTAAATTAACAAAGATTTAGTTTTTAATTCGCAAAGATTTAGTTTTTAATTCGCAAAGATTTAGTTTTTAATTCGCAAAGATTTAGTTTTTAATTCGCAAAGATTTAGTTTTTAATTCGCAAAGATTTAGTTTTTAATTCGCAAAGATTTAGTTTTTAATTCGCAAAGATTTAGTTTATAGAGTCAAAGATTTAGTGTAGATATCACGAAGAATAAACATTTAAATTCATATAGGAAACTGGTTGATCACTAATTTAAGACGTGTAAACAAAGTGAAAATTATTGACAAGGAAATATTAGATAGAGGGGTAACTAGGTAAAATAAATTAATTTAAAGACTATATGCACTGTTCTCAAATTTTTAAACATTCACAGCCTATCTAGATTACACAGGAAGTTTTAAATGTAGAATTTAAATCTTAAGAAAATTTGGTCGGCTAAGCCTATTATACCGCTAATAATTTTACACTAACTATTATTACTGGATTCAATTAAAATTTAAAAATTAGAAAGAGCACTTAATAAGATTAGCATTTAATAAAGAATGAATAAATTGGATATGCTAATTTCAACTTCTTAATGAATGACCAAAACTACCTAGAGTAAAATAAATATAATTTCTAATAAACTTACGAGAAAGTGATTCCATGATGAACAGTAGGATGAAAAAATTATAATATAAATATTCCTCAGAAGTAGCTTTGGGTAACTTAATATAATGTGTATATGGTATCACCTACTGCGGAAAGGACAAGAAACTAGAAAATTATTTTATAATGAATAAGAAATAAATATAACACATTGGCCTTCACAACCTGATTATACCGAATTACACTACACTGAATATCGAACTACACAGAACTATACCGAATTACATTATACTCAATGCCGAATTACACCTGATTATACCAAATTTCACTACACTGAATACACCGAATTACACTATAGGCTACTCAATACCAAATTATACCGAATTACACTGTACTTAATACCGAATTACACTATACTCAATACCGAATTACACTATATTACACAATAATCAATACCGAATTATACCTGATTAAACCGAATTACACTATACTAATACCGAATTACACTATACTCAATACCGAATTACACTATATTACTCAATAATCAATACCGAATTATACCTGATTAAACCGAATTACACCAAATTATACCAAATTACACTATACTAATACCGAATTACACTATATTGCACAATAATCAATACCGAAATATACCGAAATATACAGAATTACTCCGAATTATACCGAATTACACTATATTACACAATAATCAATACCGAATTACACCTGATTGCACCAAATTATACCGAATTACACATAATTATACCGAATAACACTACACTGCATGAGTACCGAATTACACCGAATTTTATCCTTGATCATTGGTCAGGATTTTTCGATATTAATTTAAAGTTATTACACTGCAATGATCATGTGCAATTAGGCTTCACAGCATTATCAATATCAAAATGTATGGTTACTATCTATTAGTCCGACACTTTTGTAGTTTATTACTGATTTAACATCAAATTTACATGTCGTTCTGCCCGGTTACTAAACAACTAGCGGATACAAAAAAAACTACATTAAATGATGAAATCGAATGAGGGACAGCTTTTAATAATATTATAATAAATTAGATAGGAATACATATAACATTAGAAAAATGAAATTAAGGGAAATTACTGGATTGTTCATATAAGTTATGTACCTATATATATTATATGTATATATGTATTCTAGTACCTATACCTATTTAATCATAATTTTTATTTCAATCGAAAAATAAAACGAGAAATAATAATACAGAAAGATGTAACTGTCGGACTGACTATTGGGGTGTCGGACTTTTGAGACGTCCCCAAAATGTATTAAGTCATACCATTTTAATTTCTATAGAATTTTATTTGAAAAATTTAGACCTTTCACTTCAATTGAGCTCTGTCAAGGGGCTCTATCCTGAAACTGTCTGTGGTGAATGGAAAATGAAGAGGGCCCGAACTGTTGTAATTAGGATTATGCATTAATTATGCATTGTCTTTTTTTTATTTTTACCATGTTCATTTTAAAAACTTATTACTCGCAGTTTTAGAGGATAACGCTAGAGTAATGCTCTTCAACTATACAAGGTTTTAAATTTTATGTTAAGTTTCTTTTAGTATCACCTCTTCATTTTCCTCTTCCATCCGTGTGAGTGCAGCCACCAGTGCTTGTGTTCCGTTTCGTCACATTCCTTGGTAAGTGACGGCATTCACGGAGTAGCTTTTCTGAATCCATGAGCTTTGTCACCGACGGTAGTTGGTGACTTTGTTCATGGAGCCATTTTCCTTTCTGACTGCTTCCTCCAGTTCCTTGTATTTTATTTCCTTTTGACGTCAACGATATGGTAGAAGTAGACGTTTAACCCCTACTAAAATTTGCTAAACTTTAAGAGCCTATAATTAATATTGGTAAAAAAAATTAAAATTAATTAATATTTATACGTAATTATTAATAAATCGTAGTGAATTTAGTATCAATAAATTACATTTTTAAACTCTACACAACAATTTCACTTTTCAAAATAAGGATTTCTTTTTTTGTACTTTTATATATATATTTTTTCTTTGTCTAACGCACCTGTTTCAGATTTTCAGCTCAAATATATCCCTTATCCTTATTTATAATAGTAGTATAGTAAATATTAATTTTCCAACCGATGGTAAATCTAAATTATTTGTTCCAATAAATCTTGTGTCAGCTGAAGACTTTGAGGTCAAAGGTCAAGATTAAGAGAGTAAATGCTATATTTTTCATCTAAAACGTTAAATTTAAATAAATTTTGTACACATAAGAAGATTGTCTAGCTTATTTAAACGAATAACCTGTAACATTGTTAGATTTTGGGAGCGATCAGGTCAAAGGTTAAAGATCAAGGTCAAGGCCATTTGTAGCTCAAGAACTCGAAAAATTTTCAACCAAATTGTCTGAAATTTGATGGGATGATTGGTCAATGTCCAGGAACCATCTGGTAGAATTTTGGAAGCGATCCGGTCAAAGGTCAAGGTCAAGGTCATATATAACTCAATAACTCAAAAACTATTGAACCATATTGCATGAAACTTGGTGGGACGATTGGTCATTATCCAGTTACCAGTTTATTAGACTTTGGGAGAGAACGGGTCAGTGCGGCGGCGAAGGTATGTGCTCTAGCGAGTGCACGTAATCTAGTTTAGCTTGTTGTATCCAGTAGTTTGTTGAAATACACACTGCTTGTTTAATTACAAGGCAGGGGGGTTCGGGGTGGCACGCCCTGCACTGAGAGAAATAATTTTTGGTCATCAACAACACACTGTAGTTTAACTCATTGTGGGTTGATTATACGCTAAAGTTGTTAATTCTTGTTATGTGCTAAGTGTAGATGAACTACAGCATGTGGTTCAATTCTCTAGTCAGTATAAACGCACAAAATGTAGGTAAAATTTTATATTTCTGTGGTTAGAAATACGCATCATCTATGTCAGTTCACCTTACCTACAATACAAATCAAAATTAAACTTGCATGTGTGTAAATTATTTTCCTTTGTCAGTATATATAACCATCGTCTATGTAGTTAGAGTATTACTATGAAATTATTAATCACATGTATGTAATTTTAATGTAAATCAGGCGGGAAACTGGAGTGGCGCGTCAGTTTCAGTGAAATATCAAAGAAGGTAGGTGTGTAATTTGGTAGTAACCTTAATTTAATTTCAGCTATGTCCAGTGCTTAAATTTATAGTAATAGCTGTATATATCAGAACATAAAATAGGCTAGAATAGTTTTCTGTGATCAATTCATTCTGAAAAATAGAAAATCAGCCTACCTATTTATAATTGGAAAAGGTCCAAGGCAGAATCTCCAATACCTTGCAGCATAGCCTTTAGGCAGCTGACTATAATCTTTAGTTTGCTCTAGCCTCTACTTCTAGGGTGCTTGTATGTAATATAATCCTAATTACAATATAATATATTGGTGTAAACTTTTTGAAGTCTCTGTCAGACTGTCTGCCACAGTGTCACTCTTAATTTCTGACTCTCTGCCCTGGCCAGATTGCAGAAACTGGTAAAGTGCTTTCCAAGAAATCCTCTATGTTTTCATTCTCTTCTGAGAAAAATACATGTATATAAGAGAAGAAATCAATAACTGTTTGCACAGATAATGTTAAAATACAGACTAATGTCCAAGTAAAATTATGTGGTCCATGAATTCTCCAATTTTTTCACCAGTTCTCCCAGATTGCATTTGATGGTAAACTTGGTTGTTTTTTCTTTTCTCATAAATTAATATTCTTTATATATCACTATTTTGCCTTTAATATTGTGAGGGGAAATTGCTAAATCAATAATGTTAGTCAGTTACCTAGTGCATGCCACTGCATGGAAGACTAAGCCAATTGAATTAATTTGTTTGCTGGCTTTTTCAAGATTTTTTTTTTTTTAAAGTTAGAGTACCTAGTTCTGTGCACCACTTACAGACTAATAATTATCTTCTAAATTTCATAATTATCTCTGATGACTTGATTGTTCTGTTGGCAGTCTGCAGAATATGGAATATTTTTTATCCTTTTATGTGAAAATTTTCTTTAGGTTTCTTTTACTTTTATTTCAATGAGAAGTTGAGAACAATAATCAAAATTGATTTTTTTGAGATCAGTTTCTATGGACTTTGATATATGATGATCAGTTAATGAGATTTTTAAAATCCAGTGCATTTATTACATTCAACTGTAACCTGTATGCCAAATAGATTTTAAAATAGTGTATTCTTTACTATCAAATATTTTAATTTAAATACCAGACTACTGAAACTGGTAAATTGTTCTAGAATTCTCTATTTTGCATTCTGTTTTCAATGAAATAAAATTTTTGGCACAGAAAATATTTAAAAAATAATATTCATCATATTTGATTTGAGATAAATACTTTCTGGCTCTTGGTAACAATTTAATTAATTGGGACTGAAATGCTCTCTGAAATCAACCTAAATTTCAGAATCTTCCACTGCTTCTATAGAATTTTAACTTTTTATAGATACCATAACTTTCATATGGCTCTTTTTCAGAGTAATATGATATGAATTTTTGGTAACAGTAGCTACAAAGTGATTGAAATTCAGTAGCTAGTACTACTTCTTTACATTTAATTCTATGTTGTCATCAATAGCTGCATGATAGCTAATTGATTATTTTTCTCATTCAATTATATTCATTCTCTGCTTTCAAATCTACTATGTATATTTAATTCTAATTTAGAGAAGTCCATTGGATAAAGGAAATATGTTCTTGCTGTTACCTAATCTAAGACTGTTTATATCTCTTGCGGATGATTATTTTAACAATTAAGTCAATTATCATTATATTCATTGTGAATTTTAGTTTTTTTGCTAATCATAACATAACTAGTCAGTAATTAGCCTTACTCTCAATTGTACTAACTATTCTCAACAATTTCCTAATTCCATATTTTTTGCAGACATCAGAGACATTCTAATGAAGACTTTTGGGGTGGCTTGCCTACTTTTGCTAACATCATCACAACAAGAGATTGAGGCCCATAACTGCTGATGTAGGTGTTAACTTTTAGAGGTAAATTTCTGTAAGTTTTACCTATTTATTTGACTTCTAGCTAACTATGAATGGGAAGATCTTCATTAATTGATGCTTTGTAATTTTCTTTTCAGTCATATGGCTAACTATTGAAGAGGATAGCTTGGCTAGAGAAGTAATCTTCCTTCTTAGTCTCATTCCAACCACCCATCTTCAAAGTCTTCTGAAGTTGATCCATTTTATGTATCCACTGATGACATTATGTTTTGGGTGCCAACACGTTTTGAAGGCGATTGATGTAGCATTTTAAACTATTTCAAGTTTTGAATTTGCAATATTGCAAGGAGTGCTGAAATATTTTTTTTACTTTACTGTGAACATCATTAGCTATACGATATTCTTTCAATGTTATGATATGAAAGCTCCATACGTCACTGATTTGGTGAGTCGCTTTGAGAAATAGCTAGCTGTGAACAATTCAGTTCATGAACTACTAAATGACTTTTTATTTGTTTGGGTACTTAAATCTTGGAGCTACAAGGAAGCTTTGTTATGGCCTTTTTAAACATAACTATATATAACTTTTTCTTTAATCCTCGAGTTATAATCTAGTTGCAGTTTCTCCTCTGATGATGTGATCTCTAATTTAGTAATCTATTAAATGAGTTATAATAGAATTGTTATTTTTCTTGAATATTTTATTCATGTTTAATAATACATAAATTGGTAACTTCTTCAATTTTTCTAGCTTCTGAGAAACTATTATAATTTTTTTCTTACTAATGTTTACCAAGTAATGTGTGTTTCTGAAATTGTTCATTTTATATTAAATGTAATTCATTAATTTTGAGTTTTATTACAATGATTTGTTAAATATGGAAAGATTTGCTAAATATTCAATTTACTTATTTATATTGTATCTATTTTAACTAACTTAACAGAAGTATTATCACTCTATAATTTATTAGTTAATCTTCATGATAAATTATTTATGTATTCTTATGAATTTGATTACTACAGTATTTTGTAATTGAATGTAGCTAAATTAAACATTATCCAAGTGACTAAAATAAAATGCATGTAGGTAAAATTGCTTAGCGACTGTAGTTTGAAGGATTAGTTTATCAGTTAAATATTCTTTTAAATTTTAAATGAGGTTTGAATTGCATGCATGTTGGTAAAATAGACAGCCAGCTGTGGTTTAATTCATAAGCATGTAGGTACTATTTAACCACAGCTGTGGTTTGAATTGCATGTATGTAGGTAAAATAGACATTCAGCTGTAGTTAGAATGATGATAGATGTAGGTAAGATAAAGTACATGCATGTAGGTAAAATTACATTATAAATTCATGTTGTTTGATCCAAACCACAGCTGTGGAATGGTTTAAAAACGACCAACATTGTGGTTTGTATGAAACTATATATAGGTTCGGTTAAGTACACTTTTCTTTCAGTGTGGTCTCAACCCCCCCCCTGCTCATATACCTACACATATATTTTAATAACTCCTTTAAGAAAATTCATAAAGTTGAATAAATTAGGTTACTTTCCCTTATCTTGCTATAATGTCTAGTAATAAATATTATACAGTATCTTAAAATTAAGAAAAAAATTAGGGCTTTTAACCAGGGGAAGGGGGCTTACTATTTAGTAGCTAACTAATACTGTATAACTTACCAAGGTTAGTTAGTTCGTTTCCCTATATAGAAGAGAGGGGCTTATATCTTGGGGAAGGGGGTTGTGTCAGGGGTACGGTCAAGAGGCCCCCCCCCCCCGGTCATGAGCCTCCCTAGGTCACAAGCTAATCCCCCCCTCCCTGTTTTTTAATCCTTAATCCTTAACTACTTAGATAGAAATACCTGAGAGTTGCTAATGTAGTTTGTTGTATCCGCTAGTTTGTTGTACTGCACACTTCATGATTGCTTAATGACCTGGCAGGGAGGTTCGAGGGGCGGCACGGCCCCCTATATACATATATTTTATGTTTAATCAATAATGAACTACAAAAGTGTAAATAAATATTAAAAACGGGGGGGGGGGGGCTTATGACCTACACCCGCACCGTTATGTCATGGAGGGGTTCGTGTACATATCTGTACCCTGTAGGACACAAACCCCTCTTCCCCCAGTAATCCCATTTTTTACCTTTATTAATAAGGCAAAATTAAGGTACCTTTCTTTTAACATAATATTGGTCAGTTCCTTTATTCAATATATAGTAGAATTGGTAAAGTATACATTTTGTCGGGTTAAGGTCATAAGCTCCCCCGGTCTTGAGCCCCCCACCCCCCCCCACGGTCACGAGCCCCCCCTGATTTTTAATCCTTATTTACCTATATTATTTAATCCTTATCCTTTTAATCCTTCCTACACTTTTGTAGTTCATTACTGATTAACATAAAATATATGTATATCGGGGGGGGGGGGGGGCGTGCCGCCCCCCGAACCCCTCTGCCGGGTCATTAAACAATCATGAAGTATGCAGTACAACAAACTAGCGGATACAACAAACTACATTATCAACTTTCAGTTATTTCTTTCTAAGTAGTTCTTCATTTGTTTAACTAGGTAAATAAGGATTTAAAAAAACAGTGAGGGGGGCTCATGACCGAGGGGGGGGGGGGGGCTTATGACCGGGGGGGGGGGACTCATGACTGGGGGGGCTCTTGACCGGTGGGCTCTTGATCGTACCCCATTTAGTCACTGTCCAATCGCGGTGTAAGACATCAGGTGTAATTCGGTATTCAATGGCATGTAATTCGGTATAATCAGGCGTAATTCGGTATAATCAGCTGTAATTCGTTATTCAGTGGAATGTAATGCGGTATAATCAGGCGAAATTCGGTATAATCAGGCATATTTCAGTATAATCAGGCGTAATTCGGTATAATCAGGTGTAATTCGGTATTCAGTTGAATGTAATTCGGTATAATCAGGCGTGATTCGGTATTGATTATTGTGTAATATAGTGTAATTCGGTATAATTAGGTGTAGTGCTGTGTAATTCGGTATAATTCGGTATTGAGTATAGTGTAATTCGGTATAATTCGTTGTAATTCGGTGTCACTCGAGGAAAGGAATGAAAGACTGGCTGCTTAAATTTCTATTCGTTCGAGTGGAGTTACAACGTGCCTGTGAATACAAGCTAAAATAAATTAAAAGTCCTAAAATGACAACATTAAAATTCTCAATAAAACAATTCATCAATATTCTCAATAAAACCATTCTATTAAAATTCTCAATCAAACTATTCCATGAAATCTAAACTTACGGACTGTGGGAGTGTCTGGGAGAATGGGATATAGTACAAGAGACCTTTGCCAAACCAGATAGCAATTTATCACTATGACCACTGCGGGCCTATAATTATCACATCAATCATTAATAGCCTAACCACTGCAGGTTTAGGATGGAACCTACTACCTATTCTGAAAAATACAAAATAAATGGAGAGCTAAAAATACCTACCTAAATTGAACATATAAAATAGAATCACATTTAAATTTACTACCCATGACTGCCATATATCACATCATGGAATTAAAAGATATCATTTTAAAACAGGTAGCATATGCGTTGAAACTTGCCCGAAATATAGAAAATAGAAAATTTAAAATCTAGATCTGAATTCTAACCCTTACCCACTTACTAAAATTCAGCTGCAATGCTGAATAATGAACTAGAAAGCCTATCAAAATAATTAGCCACTGTGAAAAATTAATATTTCCTAAATTATTTATTGTCTCCTACATCACGGATAATTACACTGCAATTAGTGTCACATACTAGCCGTAATGACTAGACACCAACAAATGATATCAATACCAAGGCGATTCAAATAAACTAGCTACCTAATCAATCAGAGAAAGATGCCAAACATATTTATATATAACCCTACACATGGCGGCCAAATAATACTATCAAATGAAAACACTGAATAAATAAATCCTCAAAATAAGCACAGTATACACATTAAAACTAGCTATCACGTTGAAGTAAAATGGCTAACTGATTTTAAGAAAACGCCGGCTCACAGAAATAGTGTTGTCGCAGTGTTGCCATCTATACATAAAAACAGACATCATAAAAGTCGATACTAAAATACAGTTTAATAAAATATAACCAATAAAATTCGATAAAATTTAACGTGGAATATTATTCCACGACATTCGGTGTAATTCGGTATAATTCGGTATTTAGTATAACCGGTGGTCAGGGCTCTTTTATCTTCTTCGCGCGTCAATGGATATTAAAGGTCACCTCCAAGCAAATATTATTATTGCTCTATTCAACGAAGCTAATGTTTCTTATCATTTTGCTGCAAACCGCAACGAATTTGGTAGCATATTTTTAATTTTATATACTTTTAAATATTTTTGTAATCAAAACTCTACAAAACCTATTTTACTTCCGACTTACTAATTTAAGAAATTTTCAGTCTGAAGAAAAAGAATGTACACCATTTGTTTTGATTGTCAGCTAGGTATTAGGTTCAATAAATCTGTAGCGATTCTCTTTACATACGCAATAATCTGAATTATTGCATCATCCTTAGTCTTCCCCTATTTCCGTACAGTGGACTAAATTACCCCAAGCCCCTTTCTTTGTCTGCAGTATTGGCTGTATTGCATCATCAATAGCCAATCAGAGCCTTAATCTTAAATTATTTCCTTATATGGTCATATCAAAATTTAGGTAGCCAACTGTAATTAACTAAGAATTTATTCTTTAAAGTAGGTAAATTTTCTTGTACTTCATATATATATATATATTTAGATTCATTATTATATGTAGTTCTAATGTGTTCTTTATTATAGCTTTAGTTGAGTTAACAGTCGTAGAATAATAAATTTATAATTGTTATTATTGAGTTTTCTCGCAACTCTTCCTAACGGAAGGAAGCGGTTGCTTGGCTTGGCTTCTTCCATTTCATTGTTGCCAATATCACAGTGAAGACGTGCGTAATAATTTCTCCATAGTTCCTCATCACTTTGCATTTTTATGTAGTTTCCTCGCGCCAGACATTCTGTTGAGTTATGATATATTTAGTTCATATTTCTGTATTTCATTTTATAGATTTATTTATCTCTTTCAATATTTTATTATGTTAAGTTAAATTTTGTTTTCTTTATTCTAGGTCCGAGTGTAAGACATACATAAACACCTTCTGTCTCTCTTTCTAAATAAACACTCTTATTATATTAAATTAAGGAATATATTTTCTCTTTATTAAGCTCATATTTGTTTCTTTCAATTCCTCTAATAGTCATTACTGCGTAAATAATTACTATTTACTTAACTGAATAATAATACCTATTTATTTTGCATTTGAATATGGCGCATATTATCTTTATTAATTAGCCATAAATTGGTGACCTTATTATTAAACACCCTCCTTTGAAATAAAATACTGCAAAATAAATTTCTTCATATCATAATTTAGAATATTAAACGTAAAATTAAATTCTTTTCAAACTACTATCCTATATTCTACTATTTCTCTCAAAATTTCATTTCCTATACACTAACAACATGAGTGACGACGGAACAGAGCAACGTCCACAGCAACAACGCACTCAAGCAATTGCTATACGACCACCAGCATTTTCCACTAACCGAGTAAACTCGTGGTTCGTTGTCATGGAAGCACAATTTGCAAATTCAGGAATTGTTAACCAAGAAACAAAGTTTCGGCACATCCTGGGAAACCTTCCTCTTGATGTTTGTGACAAATTTACGGAAGAAGATCAAACTTCTAATGACTACGACGCTTTAAAGAAGAAAATCATATCGTTGTATGCAAGATCAGACCCCCAGATATTCAATGAAATAATTAATATTCCTTCTCTACTGAACAACAAACCCTCAGTATTCTTGCAACAATTCCGCAACAGTGCCCGTAAGATGAACCTACCTAACGAATTCCTAAAAATGTACTTCATAAATGCAATGCCATCAAACATTCGACCTAACCTAGTCTCTTTTGATGGAAACCTAGACCAAATGGCGTCACTTGCTGACAATTTACTGGAGTATAATTGTCAGAGCAACAGTAACTACGCATCAAATATGCAATTCCACAACGTATCCAACATCAACCGATCAAGCCACTATAGGTATAACCAAACCAATGACAGTAAATATCAAGACCTTTCTGGAGAAAGCGTACCTTTATCTGTGCGTGCTTTCAACGGAAAACAAAGACCTCAGGTATGCAGATACCACCTCTACTACGGTAACAACGCGAAGCCTTCGTGCACACTGAACAATCCTCCAATTACCACCCTACCCAATTCACGACCACCATCCCGCTCAGCATCACCCTAGCGTATGAGGCAAGCGGAAAACTAGAAAGGCAGTCTGTGAACGTTGTGGCCACCGGATTGCCGTTGAAGATAGCAGCCACAATCGGTGAGACTCGCTTATCATTTTTGATAGACACTGGGTCGTCAATATCAATTATTCCTAATAATTCTGGTAATTTTTCTAATCTTAGAGCTACAGGAATATCATTAATAAATGCATCAGGTACTAACATTAACTGTTATGGTGAACTAGATATTCAAATTAGCATACCTAGTATACGTAGGAATTTTCAATGGACATTTATCATTGCCGATGTAATACAACCAATACTAGGAACCGATTTTCTATCTAATTATTCATTACTTATAGATTGTCAAAATAACCTTCTTATTGATAACTTAATTAAGACTAAGATACCATTGCAAATAAGTAATAATGCTCTAAACGTATATTCAATTAATATGGACAACGTGGAAGATCGTGCAAAGAAAATCTTATCTAACTATCCTATCTTAACTTCTCCTTTACAACTGACTAAAGATAATTCACACTGCTGACCACCCGCCAGTACGATCCAAACCTCGACCATTAACCGGTAGCAAACTAACAGCAGCGAAAGAAGAATTTCAATTCTTGTTAGAAGCAGGACGCATTCAACGCTCAAACTCTCCATGGGCAACACCTTTACATCTAGTCCCCAAGAAAGAAGTTGGAACTTACCGTCCGTGTGGTGATTTACGCCGATTAAATTCGATCACTGTCCCTATTAAGTACCCAATCCCACATCTCCGAAACCTAACTATGTCCTTACATAACAAAAATATTTTCACTAAATTAGACTTACAACGAGCGTATTTACAAATACCAGTAGCTCCCGAAGATGTACCTAAGACTGCAGTAGTTACACCCTTTGGGCTCTATGAATTTCTATACATGCCCTTCGGTCTTAAAAACATAACAATAAATTGCCGGAATCTAGTACTGAACTTAGAAGTTTCATGGGATTATTAAATTTCTTTCGACAGATGATACCCGATTTCGCAAATATCGCATATCCTGTCACTGAACTTTTCCGTCTAAATCCGAAAGCGAAAGAATTATCATGGACCAATGATGCAAAAACATCATTTAAAAACTTGAAACAAGCACTGAGCAAGTGCCCTACTCTGAGTTTCCCTTCTCCGAAAGTAAGCGATTATCAACTCGTAACCGACGCAAGCAGCCACGCTTGTGGTGCAGCTCTCTATCAGATGATAGACAACAGCCCACACCCAGTAAGTTTCTTCTCTAAAAAACTGTCCCAATCACAACGTGCTCTATCAACATATGACCGAGAATTGTTTGCAGCTTATCAGGCAGTCCTTCACTTCAAAACGCTCATCGATGGACACAACATGACACTATTTGTTGATCATAAACCGATCGTTTCAGCATTCTACTCTAAATCAGTATCTCATTCCGATCGACAACAGCGGCAGCTCTCACTCTTGTCTGAATACATATCGAATGTCCAATATGTTCAAGGACAAGATAACGTCGTTGCCGACTGTCTGTCACGACCAGTATGTGCGACACATGTCGATGTATTCGATCTTCCCGGAATAGCAACGGCTCAGACAAATGACCCAAACCTAGGAACCTTCAAAGATCGACTCAAACACATACAATGTTCACCAAATTTAAATATATGGTGTGAAATGACAACTAATGTTCCATGACCTTACGTACCCTCTCCTCTAAGAAGTAGCATAATATCTTTCATACACAAACTCTCTCATCCAAGCATCAAAACAACAACAAAACTAGTAAAAGAAAGATACTTTTGGCCCTCGATGGATGGAGACATCAAGCAAATTGTACACTCCTGCATTGACTGCCAATCATTTAAGGTAACCAGACATACTCGATCACCCATTTACCGACCGATTTCAGACTGTTCACATCGATATCGTTGGACCACTACCAACAGCCTTTAGTCCCGATAGTCATGAGCCTCTACAATATAGATATCTCCTCACCTGTATCGACAGAGCAACCAGGTGGACCGAAGCAATTCCTTTAGTCAACACGACAGCCAGCTCGATTGGAATTGCGTTTCTAACTGGCTGGATATCACGCTTTGGAGTACCTTTGCACTGTGTCACCGACAGAGGAGCCCAATTTGAAGGCGAACTATTCGCTGAACTCTCATCAATGATTGGATTTCATCACATCCGCACGACAAGCTACCATCCACAATCCAATGGACTAATCGAACGCTTTCATCGAACTCTTAAAGCAGCAATCATGGCAAGAAAAGAAAATTGGTACTTGTCCCTCCCAATCGTTCTTCTTGGAGTTCGAATGTCACCCAATTCTCTAAATTTTTCACCCTTCACATCAGTAACAGGCTCATTCATGCTCTGCCCTCACCCTTTAATTTCTAACGATAAGCAAATCACATCGAATAATGAAACCCTAAAACTTTTCATCAATGAAATGCAATCAATAAACTTTTATGATTTTTCTTCAGGTGATTGCCACTCCGTCCCTAAGAGCTTCATCCCAAAAGATTTATTCAACGTCTCTAAAGTTTGGCTCCGAGTCGATCGCATCCGACGATCGCTTGAAGCTCCATATTCTGGACCATACAACATAATTAAGAAAACCCCTGAATATTTCGTATTAAAACTTCCACAAGGTGAAACCTCAGTATCAGTAGATAGATTGAAACCCGCATATCTCCCTCAGCAAACTAATGGTCAAACGATCAATCCCAAGACAACTAACCTTCAACAACCTAACCCTCAACCTAATGCAAGAAATCCTGTTCCTTCTTTAGACTCTTCTTTGCACGAAACCACTGACCGTCCTGAAGTCCAGACTCGTTCAGGGCGAAAAGTAAGATTCAATCCAAACCCAGATTATAAATACTTTAAGTAAGATTGGTTATCTTTTACAACTGGCAGGGAAGGCATGTAGCGATTCTCTTTACATACGCAATAATCTGAATTATTGCATCATCCTTAGTCTTCCCCTATTTCCGTACAGTGGACTAAATTACCCCAACCCCCTTTCTTTGTCTGCAGTATTGCATCATCAATAGCCAATCAGAGCCTTAATCTTAAATTATTTCCTTATATGGTCATATCAAAATTTAGGTAGCCAACTGTAATTAACTAAGAATTTATTCTTTAAAGTAGGTAAATTTCTTGTACTTCATATATATATATTTAGATTCATTATTATATGTAGTTTTAATGTGTTCTTTATTATAGCTTTAGTTGAGTTAACAGTCGTAGAATAATAAATTTGTAATTGTTATTATTGAGTTTTCTCGCAACTCTTCCTAACGGAAGGAAGCGGTTGCTTGGCTTGGCTTCTTCCATTTCATTGTTGCCAATATCACAGTGAAGACGTGCGTAATAATTTCTCCCTAGTTCCTCATCACTTTACATTTTTATGTAGTTTCCTCGCGCCAGACATTCTGTTGAGTTATGATATATTTAGTTCATATTTCTGTATTTCATTTTATAGATTTATTTATCTCTTTCAATATTTTATTATGTTTAGTTAAATTTTGTTTTCTTTATTCTAGGTCCGAGTGTAAGACATACATAAACACCTTCTGTCTCTCTTTCTAAATAAACACTCTTATTATATTAAATTAAGGAATATATTTTCTCTTTAAGCTCATATTTGTTTCTTTCAATTCCTCTAAAAGTCATTACTGCGTTAATAATTACTACTTACTTAACTGAATAATAATACCTATTTATTTTGCATTTGAATATGGCGCATATTATCTTTATTAATTAGCCATAAATCCATTTAATATTTGTGTAAAGGTTTAACATTGAATGATTTTATAATAGAAACGTTTATATACTGTAGAAAACAATTAATATTTAAAATAAAGGCCGAAAACGCATGGTTTGTTTATAAAATTCAAATTCGTAATCAAAACAGAGAGTGTACAATCTTCTTCTTGAGCGTCAGATTAGTGATTCGCTCAATTGTTGCTCACAGAGTAATAAAAAACTTTAAAAACAAATAATAAAATATATACTGAACTAAATTGCATGCGGTTTGCGGAATAATGATCGTATACCTTAGTTATACAATATTATGTAATAAACTCATTTTTTTCTCGGAGCCTGGAGAGGACCTTTAATATATAATTTGACTCAATACTTTGAATTGGTCAGCGGTCTGTAGATGATACCCTTCAATATGACTCAAAAAATTTAGTTGGTCAGCGATCAGTCGATTATACCTTTCCATTTGACTCAATACATTTATTTGGTCAGCGGTCAGTGGATTATACCTTTCAATTTGACTCAATACATTTATTTGGTCAGTGGTCAGGGGATTAACCTGTGCCTCTGTTTCATGCTGAATGACATTCTATGATTCTGCATGATCGTGCGAACCGCGCTTTAATTTAGGTTTTTAACGTGTATTTTGAATGTATGATGTTTCTGTTGTAGAGGCCGCCGTCGCAGTTAGTCAGCGTGCCGCAATTTACCTGCTTGACCCAAAACAGCTTTCAAATTTGAAATCATTGCGACTTCATCTTCATCTGCCACAAGCATCATGAAAATATTGTTAAACGGTCACTTTTACAAAATTCAAATTGGATATTAAATAGTTAATTTATTCCTTCTCATTTCAATTGGGCCTTGGCGATAAAATGATGTACCTAACCTAACCAAGAAATAGAAGAGCTGAAGAAGACAAAAAAGGAGCCAAACCTGGAGAAATTAGAAAAGATGAAAAGAGATATTGAAGAAATCAAGAAGATGAAAAAGGAGAAAAAATTGGAAGAATGCGACCTAGTGCTAAAAAGGGACCTAGAGGCTAGAGGAAGTAAATAAAGAAATGGTTAACAAAGGAGTAGAGGAAATGAGAAGGGAGAAGAAAGAGGAAAAAAAGAAAATGGAGGTAACAACTCAATTACCGAACGAATAAGGCGCACTTCACAAATCACAAGACAAATTGGCCTATGCTTGTTGCATTTGTCTTAAATGCATATTGAAATGACCGTAAGAAATGATTCTATAGATACGTTCTGTGAAAACGTTCTCAAAATAATTTGAAAGTTACATAAAACGAGCCTCAATTCGATAATTACGAATGGTGATTTTATCGTATTACCGATTATTTTACATTCGATAATCAATTACCGAATGGGTTTTTTTTCTTTTAATAATGATATAGAATGCCTCACGATATGATGTTATGTTAGTAATATGATATATGGATGAAATAATACAGAAATGAGTGGAATAATGTGTTGTTCAAGTTATTATTGATACACATACATGCTGAAATTACCTTATTCAGGAATAGGATGAGTAAAACAACGATTTAATTTAACAGTAATCCTTTGAAAAAATCAAACATCCGTTCAATAAAATAAAAATAACATGGTAACAAAATATATATGTGTACTCTTATCATAAAAACAACTTTCCTTTGTATTGTATAGGTTCATATTTTAACTTACTTTCTCTTCTCTATCATTTATGATTCTTCACGCAATTATTGCAAAGGCAATTATATGCAGCCAGCTCTTCATCAGTCATAGAAGAAACATCATCCACTAAGCAACTTTTGTGCAACCACCTCTCACATGTAGAACATCCAATCCATAACTCCGGGGAACTCCAGCCATCTCTTGATAAACAAGCAGCGCAAACATCTTCTTCAAGATTCAATCTGTCATCATCGTTATCATCCAACTCCATCTGTTCTTCATTCTCACTCTCAGACTCAACAATATCATAACTGATTTTACGCTTCACTGGTTTCTTTCCTTTGCTCAGCTTCTTAGCTTCTCTCTGCCTTTTCCTCTCTTCTTTCTGTTCCAATTGCCTTTCTGTTCCAATTGTAGACGATACACAGTCGGTTGCATTCCAGAGGGTCCAGGGAGAGGCTGTTGCACTCCAGACGGTCCAGGAACAGACTGTTGCATTCCAGATGGGCCAGGAACAGGTTCTATTGATTCATCTGCGATAGAGCGATTTGGATGATCTTCAGCGACATCATTAACAATAACCATACGATCTGCATTCTCTTCCATTGATATATCTGCTGCAGGCTCATCATCAGTATCATTGTTATTGATGTCGAAGGACTCGTTAGTGTCGAGTAGAGTTTTAGCATTTCTGTAGAACTTGTAGAGAAGACCATTGTCAGTTTCATCGACAATGTCATAATGATTTTCAAACCTATCTGCAAATCTATCCCTCATAGCATTAGGGAGAGTTTTTTCAAAGATCTGGAACATACGAATCATGCCAATGCGCTCTTGATCATTAACTCTATTTTTAAGTACAGGCATCGAGGATGTGGTCAGAAGCCTGTCATAGGAAACCGCATCAGGATTAAATGGCACTAGCCCACATTTCCGAAACCCGGATCTTATTGACCCAGGTTGATCCACAGATCGTTTCCATGCCTTGTCAAACACTGGCAGAAAGTGAACACGAGACATGGATAGACCTTTGTATTGTCGAGCAAATTCCTGTAGAGCAATTGGCTCCAGTATTTTTTGAGTGGTCCGTAAACGGACTCGTCAAGGGGTTGCATGATGTGACTAGCGTGTGGAGGGAAGCAGAAGAGAATGATGTTGTTCATTTGGCAGAACTCTGACACAGCTAGGTTTACATGGGACGTGTGCCCATCCATAAACAACACTATTGGGAATTGCACAGTGTCCCGAACCCTAGGGAAAAACAGATTTGCTAACCACTCGAAGAAGCAGTCTGCAGTAATCCAACCGTTTGGTGAACGCCCTACATCAAAATCATCCCGATCGACTCCATCAAAATTGTAATTGGGCCTAACACCAGGAAAAATAATGTACGGTTTGGCCATGAAACCGGACGCTGAAACACAACCTAAAACGGTTATTTGTTCCTTGCTATCTGGTGCTAACCTGTACACATTTTTGGCCCCCCTTTAGCTTTCCGTTGGTTCCAGATAAAGGAAAGCCGCTCTCATCGAGGTTAAATATGCGGGATGCATTTTCTTCTGAGAAAAAGGTCGATGCAGTAATTTTGTGCTCATCCATCAAATATGTCTCCATTGATTTGAATCAATCTCTTATCTTTTCTTCCGTTACGTGGGCCCTCTGGTAACCTAAATTTTCAGGTAGTCTAGAAGACAGAATTGGCCAACGATCCAGAAAACGGTATACCCAGCAGCTACTTGGTAAATTATCTCTTTCAAAGATATTTTCTCCACATTTATCGAGGATATCTTTAATCATTGTCGGCAGTTACTTTTTCGTTACTCCATACCCTATCTTGCACATATGCAGGAGCCATTCACTGAGTCTTTTTTCGTGCTCAGGTGAAAGCTTGCAATGGGGACTTAGGTAATAGAAAAAATCAATCATCTTAAATAGCTATATTTCTTTTTTAAGAACATTTGACCACTTACAATTTTCGAATATGAATGTACAAATATCTTCATAAAAATAAATCATTACTTATGTTATGCACTTTTTATTTCAATCTTGAATGGCTACAAAATTCTCACCTGGCCGGTTCTTCCCTTCAGTATATTTAATACGTTTTTTGTCCGCAATTGTTGTAGTTGGTAAACCAAATTTTTCAGAAGCATCCTTAAATGTCATACCATTCTTGACTGCTGCAACTGCTTGCAGCAGTTGCTCTTCTGAGTAATTTTTGCGCTTCTTCTTATTAGGCATTATGATAATCTATAGTGTGTGTTAGCTATAAGGCAATAAATTTATCTGAGGAAATAAACATTAAATATAAAGAGATTCAGGAAAATATTCTTCATCATAATTCCGGATGAGGATTAAATTAACTTTGCTTTAATTGTTAGGTATTCAACTTTTATAATCATATACAAACTTTCAATACATTTACATACACATTCGGCCAATAGAAAATATAAATATTAGTTCATTCGGTGATTAAAATATATATATCAAATACCGAATATCAATTATCATATTATTCGGTAATTGATTATGGCATTCAGTGATAATCAATTACCGAATATCGTACCATTAAAATATTGTTCACACAATATGCTAATTTTTGTATCGGGGGTACAAAAATAGCATCAATTTTACATCTGGCATTAATTGTTATGATAACAATGGCGGCACACCTGAATAATGTGTCTAGACGTATGGACTTTTTTAACGATGTGATGATAATTTTAAGTGTTATTTCGCGTGCGATAACAATAAACTGATTATTAAAGTATCTTATGTTATTTTTTCACTTATATGAGCTAATTTATCATGTAGAACAGTTTTTATACTAACTAATAGCACTATACACACTTCCACCAACGTAGTTTTAAGAGTACTGGAAGTATTTAAAGCTGATGCATTCGGTATTTGATTACATTCGGTAATTGAGTTGATACTAGGAGCCTAGGAGGGAGGGTGGAAGAAATGGAAAAGGAGAGAAGAAGGAAGAATATTCTGATTTTCAATCTGAAAGAGTTGGAGTAGAGTGAGGCAGCAGATAAATCATAAATACAGAGAGGATGAGGAAAATTTGGGAGTGTTGACTGTTGATGGTGGAGGAGCTGGGAATGGAGGAGATGCAGATTGAAAAACTGATTAGGCTTAGGAAGAAGAATGTGAGGAATAGACCATTGTTAGTAAAGTTGAGAGATGAAGAAGATAAGATTAAAACATTTTAGAACCTGTTAAAACATGTTAGAACTTGTTAAAACATGATAAGAGAGAGATTATGAGAAAGACAAACCCAGTCTGGACTCTGTAGAATATGAAACATTTTTCCAAGACTCTCTGTGGGAGTTTTTGATTGAATTTTAGAAATTGGAGATCTCTGTGGGAGATCTTGAATTAATTCCTATGTTAATTTTAATTTAGCTGCGGGGGCCAGTCTGCAAAGCGCGTCCATGTCATGATGTCGCCAAAGATCTTTGAAGACTATATTGGAAGGAAAATTCATCAAAACAAGATCTTGGTGACTATTTTGTAATTAATTCCTATGTTTACATGTTATTATTGGAGACACATTGAAGAAATTTGGCCACTTTGGAGACTAATTTGAAATTTTTTGGAGACTAATTTCCTTAAATATGAAATCTTGGTGACAGATTTGACACACTTTGCAGACCGGCTGCGGGAGATTCTAAATCTGCTGCTGAGAGTCGAGAATAACTCTCTCTCAAATTAAAATCTCTGCGGGAGAAGACACATTTTGCCAGTGCAGACTGTAAAATTATTTAATTTTATTATTTATTATTCTGACAAACTGTCACAAACAGACTGAGGCACTCTACAAAGTTCCCAAGGGTCTACATTACGAGAGGGTATGACAAAAGTTGAGAGGGAGAGAGATAGGAAATTGAGACAGGAGCTGACTGCTGAGGGAGAAGAGAAGCAGTGGAGAGGCCCAATATGTGATGAGGAGAGACAGACTACGGAAGACCATGGAACAGAAGAGAATCAGAATACTGAAACGGAGGGGGCTGTTGGGCCAGACTGGAAAACATAAATTCTAACAGAGTTACTCCTAACTTCATGCATTCACATTAGTGATGTTTATCATCACAACAAGCCCAATTGTGAAGCATAAATGACTTATTTTACATTAGTTTTCACTGCGGAGTTGAATTTTATAAAATAATTTACTGATTTCTGCATTTTTAGGGTTAAATTTAGTAATTTTTGTTCATTCTAAATTCCTAACAGAGTTACTAGTCAATCTGAAATGATTTATTATTCCACTCTGGCTGTTGGGCGAGGAGGAGAATACTAGTTAGCTGAAAATATAAAAATAATTAAGGTAGCTAGTTAGTGACTTAGGGTCAAGCAGATAAATTGCAGCACCGGCACACTAACTAGCTCTAGCTGCGGCGCCGGCCCCCAGTCTGCAAAAATTGGAAAAGTGTTTGTAGAGATCTCTTATTCTGTTTGTACCAAAATTAATGTAAATGTAGAGATTAATTCAAAAGTGTTCATAGCAAAACTAATTTAAATAATATAAATATAGGAATTAATTCAAAATTGGTGGGAGAGAAGATCCCAAATATCTCGGAAGTTAGCCGAAAAATATAAAAATAATTAAGGTAGCTAGTTAGGGACTCAGGGTCAAGCAGATAAATTGCAGCACCGGCACACTAACTAGCTCTAGCCCATGTTTTAAAGTATGGACAAAGTCGCCAGTATATTGGCGACTATTGAGGGGTTAAATATGTTGGAAAACTTGTAAATAACAAGTGAATCACTCCTAAAATAGTCTCAAGAGATAGGTACACATGCATCAGGCATGAAGCATAAGGATGTTTTCAAGTGTAAAATCTTCACTGGGAAGCCTAAATTTCTCCTTTAAAGTGTCTTAAATGTGGCAACCTGGATCCATTTTCTTACTAAACTGGCGAATTTCCTGCCACACTTTGAAACATGGGCTCTAGCTGCGGCGCCAGCCCCCAGTCTGCAAAAACTGGAAATTGGAAAAGTGTTTGTAGAGATCTCTTATTCTGTTTGTACCAAAATTAATGTAAATATAGGGATTAATTCAAAAGTGTTCAGAGAGAAATTCCCAAATATCAGTGCTGTGGTCACAGCGCATTTTACGCCTTCCTCTCTTTTTTTTTAATGGCAAAACTGATGCGGTCTGTTCAGGGCAAGATATTTCAAAACTGGTGGACAGATTTCAGAGAAATCCAGAGTGAGAAACTATCAGGAGATGTTACCAGAGACTCCTTGACCCAGTCTGGAAAACTGCTTAGGCTAACAGATGAACTCTATATGCTAAATGCTGCGGATTATACAATTTTTAGCAATTTACCATTAATTTTTGAAATTTGTAAAACTCCAACAGAGTAATTAGTTCATCAGAAAGCACCTATTTTTCCAGACTGGTCCTTGACAAAAAACATGTTAGATAACGGATACATGCTGTAGTATTTACGTAATAGGCGTTTTCAACCCTTCTTTGTTTTTGTACCAAAACTGGTACGGTCTGTTCAGGGCATGATGTTTCAAGAGATGTTATCAAGGACTCTTTCTTGACGAGATACTGTCTGGAATGAAGAGGAGGGTGGAGGAGGCTGAGGAGAGGGAGGAAAGTTACATAGCAGTTGGAGATTTTAATGGTCATCTAGCGGTTCATACAATTACCGGAACGGAACATGAATTACCGGAACGGAACATGAATTACCGGAACGGAACATGAATTACTGGAACGGGCCATGAATTACCGGAACGGAGTTGTTTTATTGAGAAATAATTTAGGTTTACATTAGATCTATTTATGTTCCAATTGATGTCATATTTTACCCTTTTATACTCATTTCTGTTCGTATATTTGCTACCAAACATCTGAAACATAGACAGAAAATTGACATGACATGATGACTTAGATAGTCCGTGATTCCGTGTTATAGGTTTAAAATATTTTTGTTTCATTATATGTTATGTATATTAAGTAAGTATATATTAATATACATATTAATATGCATTAATATACATACATATGTACAGTTTATGTATAGTAAGGAAGTCATGGGTCATCATAACTTCAATGTGACAGATAGCAGTTATGAATTTACCTAGGAACTACCCGATTAAAAATGAACTAAATTTGTATATGTCACATAAAATTAAAAATCCTGATTAATAGAATATCAAAACATACTAATAATGGATACACAAAATAAAACCAAAATACTTCTCATTAAAACTATAATATGGAATATTCAGCATATACTCTTGTAAAGTTTATAACTATGTTGCAGATGTTTGGTAGCGAATAGAAATGACTTTAAAATGGTAAAATATGATATCAATTGGAACATAAATAGACCTAATGTATACCTATATGTCTTAACAAGGACTATTTCTCAATAAAACAACTCCGTTCCGGTAATTCATGGTCCGTTCCGGTAATTGTATGGACCTGTTGTTGTTGTTTCTTTCACTGGAATAGGATTGCGCTCATCTCAGTCACTGGGAGGTATCAAGGGCAGGGGGAGGGGGTGTGGGAGGGGAAAGGAGGAGGGTCGGGAAGGGAGCGGGGAGACCAGGTGGGGCAAGGGGAGGCAGAGGAACGGGTGGGGTGGGGGGACGCAGGGAAACGGGTGGGGTAGGTGGGGGTTCAGGAGGGGGCCTCGGGAGGTGTCCGAAGCTGGGGAGTGTGAGGAAGTGCTCTGCCACTGCTCCAGGGTTGAGCCAGAAGTCTATTGGCGAGAGTGAAGTGGGGCCCGTCTCGCAGTTGAAGACATGATGCACGGTTTGGTCTCCCGAGCCACAGTCAGGACAGGTTGGCGAGATCGTCCTCCCCAGCCTGGAGGGCTGGGGAGGACGGACCTCAGTTGGGAGAGGGTGGAGCGGGGGAGACCAGCCTCTGAGGGGCAAACGGGAGGAGCTGGTGCTTGGAGCACCCTGCTGGGCCGCAGACCAGCTATGCAGTCCTTGACGGCTTCCGTGTGGGCCAACTTGATGGCCTCACCGTACGAGTCCTCAGGGAGGACTCTATTGGCTACAAGATGGGAGACATTGGTCAGGTACAGGGATGGCAAGGTGTGCTTCATGTTGCGCGGGCCAGCTGGAAGGAGAGAGTCAAGGTGAAGTGGGTGGGACGGGCGGAGGGTACTCAGGAGGTACTGCCTGCAGAGGAGATCGAGGTGCTGGGTTTCAGGGAGGACCTTGGACTCGGAGTGCAGATGGTCGGATGCGGCCATCTGCACGTTGCCAGTGCACACCCGGAGGGCGTGATTCTGGAGTCTCTGGAGACACTCCAGGGCTGTTGCAGAAGAGTGTGGGCGCCAGACTGGGGATGCGTATGTGGTGATGGGCCTCATGAGGGCCCTGTAGGTATGTAGTAGGGTTTCCTTTTGGAGACCCCATGTGGTTCCGGCCAGAGCTTTGAGGACACTGAGGCGTTTAGAAGCTCTGGTGATAGCTGACTGGATATGGGGGGTGAAGGAAAGGTGTGTCAAGAAAGTGACTCTCAGGATGGTGGGGGTCTTGCATAAGGGGAGGAGAGTATCGCCGAGGAAAATCTGTGGGTGATAACGTGACTGGGCTGAGTCAGGGGTGAATAGGGTGACAGAGGACTTTGAGGGTGCGATGGTCAGGTTTTTAGACGTTGCCCAAGAGGAGACCTCTGCCAGGCCCTCGTTCAACTCCCTTTCGGCTTCGGGGATGTTCGAGTTGGTCACGGCGAAGGTGAAGTCGTCCACATAGGAGGTAACTGTTTGGAGGGTAGTGGGGCAATCTTGACACAAAGAAGTTGTAAAGGGCCGGAGAAATTACAGAGCCCTGTGGGACTCCGGCTTTGACCTGCCGGTGCCCTGATAGGGCATTTCTGTAAGTGGTCGCCGCCATCCTGCCTCTCAGGTAGGCAGCAAGCCACCTCACCGTGTTTGCACGGAGGGAAGAGGATGCCAACATTTGGATGAGCGTGTTGGTGTGAATGGTATCAAAAGCCTTTGAGAGGTCAATTGCTGCGGCAATGGTGCGGCCGGGTGGGCGGGTCATCTAGGATATCTTGGATACCAGGAAGAAAATGGAAAGAATATAAATAGAATGGTAGAAGAGAGTGGTTTGATTTTGTTAAATGTAAGGGAGTATTTACTTGGATGAGAGGAGAAAGCAGGAGTGCAATTGATTTGGTGTTGGCCAACGAAAGAGCTTACTCTATGATAAAAAAAGGTGAAAATAGATGAAAAACAAGAAAAAATAGATTTCAGACCACTGCATGATTGAAATAGAGATAGGAACAAGTAGGAGGGAGAGAACAATATGGAATGCATGTAGTGAGGGCTGGTTCTATAGCAGTAGAAGAGAGAAGATGGTAGAGTATGCAGATACAGTGGAGAGGGAGATTCTACAAACAGAAAATATAACTGTGAACAAAATAAATGAGATCGTAAAGAAAGCAGCAGATGGGTGTCTGAAAGTAGATTATAGAAAGAAAGTGTGCGAGGCGGAAGAAAAGGAAGAACCACTTTGGATGAACGAGGAAATAAGAAGAAAAATTGCGAAGAGAAGGAAAATAAACTAGAGATGCAGAAATGGAGGTGACAGAAACAGAGAGCTGGTATGGAGTACCAAGAACAAAAAGAAGAAGAAATAAGAACTATGGTTAAAGGTAAGCAAATGTGGAAAATGATGAAGAAGCTGAAAGGAGAGAAAATGCGGAAAGGTGAGAAAGTGAAGCTGTACACAGAGGAGGGAGAGGAGTTGGACGAGGAGAGACATTTTGCTTGACTCTCTTTAGTAGTGAACGCTTTACCGTTGCTGCTCCTTCAAACCTTCTTACCTTTCATAATTTTCGCCTCTATCTAATATTTATATTTACCTAAATAACTAAGGAACTAGTTCTCCTAGTTAGGTATAGATTTAGCCTAGTTTTGGTACTTCGGTATCAAATCTAGTGTTTCGTCTTTGGTTACCCAAGGCTAATTCTCCCCCTTTTTTTTTGGTTTGTTTATGTCAAGTGGAAATAACTTGAGAATGGAAGACTCTATACATTTAGATGATTGCAATTCTTCTGACCGAGATGTCTTTGATGAGTGCCCAAATGTATTTAAAGAGATTGTGTCTGTCACAGAAACCTGTCCTATGCCAGTTACCCAAGTGTGGGTATAGATGACCATGGGCATCACAAAACACAAATGGATGTAGCAAATAAACAAAAGATGTTACATGAAATTGAGACCATACCAGAGAACTTTCCACTTCCAAAGACTCAAATGACAGTTATGAAACTAGAAAACAATGTTGGAACCCCAAATTTCCCTACCAACTCATTAATGGAAAGCTCTGGATTAGGAACAACTGTTATTTTCAAGCAAAATGATCTAGAGTAAATCATTACCTACTAAAATTATATTGGGGTACATAAATTAGAGAATTTAACCCTCCCCCTCTAAGATGCTACCGTTGCCAACGGATTGGATTGGTCACTGGCTAATGGATGCATAGCTAGAGAAAGATGTTTAATCTGTGGAGAAAATCACCATAGAAAGGATTGTCCTAATAAAGAATTACCCAGATGTGCCAACTGTCATGAGAGCCATGTTGCTAGTGCTAGCAAATGCATCTTCAATGTAAAGGCCACGGAAATAAACAAGCAAATGAAAGCCGGAAGTACTTTTCAAGAAGCTAAAAAAATTGTTGACAATAACAATAAGGTACAAACTGATAGAATCCTGAGAACTAACCAAAGAGAAGAGCATTCTGTACATGATGATGACCATAACCGAAACCGAATTCCCACAAAAACATTTGCGTCAGTTGTTGGTAACTCATATACCAGTCAGCCAATCCCCCCAATTGAGATTCAAAAAAATGAACTACTGTCTTTCAAAGAAAACTTAATGCAAAGTTGCAAGGAAATGATTATTCTTATAGGGATGTCTGAACTTATTAAAGAAATGTTGACTGAATTTATCCGGAATATAAATAGAAACCCAGTGGTTCATTGTGAAGGTCTGTTAGAGAAACACATGAAAAGCTATCTTCCTGATAAACATAATATCAGAGTGGAACATGAAAGAGAAGAGCATCAACTTTCAGAATCGGAATATGAAGTTGGAGTACTCTCAACCGATATTATAAGTGAGGAGCCACTTTTCAAAACTGTTAAAGGAAAGAAAAGGAAGAAAAAGAACAAAAATAACAATCAATTTGAAATTAAAAAATCCTTATTAGACAAATCCTGCAAAAGTAATAAGAAGAAATAATGTTGTCACCACATACAAATCAACAGATAAGCCTGTTGAAACGACCAGATAGTTTGGAAAATTCCCTAAATATTGTACAACTAAACTGTAATTCTTTATTGAACAAGCTCTCGGAAATAAAGATGTATATATGTCACAAAGCCAGATATAGTATGTCTTTGTGAAACTTTGGTGAAGAAGATGGAACCAAAATTCATATGATATTCTTGTATATGGAAACATAGGGTTGGATAAAAGGGAGGCCTTTGCTCTCTTATAAGAAATGATATTAAAGTCAAGGAAAAGACCTTTGCTCTCCAAAATGGTGGGCTTGAGATCCAAATAATAGAAGTTGGATCCACATTCAGTAATATTTGCATAGCAAATGTTTATAACCCACACAAGAATATCTTAATTACTGAATGGAATTACTTTAAAGAGCTTCTGGGTGATAAATTCATTATTATAGGTGATATGAATGCTCATTCTCCTCTATGGGATGAAAGAGGACGGCACAACTCGACAGGAAGGAATATTGAAAGATTTTTAGAGACCTCAAACACCAGAATCCTCAATGAACTTCACCTTTCAACAATATTGACAATATTCAGGTAGAACCTCCTGTCTAAATCTCTGCATAGCTACAGATAACCTGGCAAACCTCGCAACTTTTCAACGGGGCAGGGATTTGGGAAGCGACCACTTTCCAATAGAAGTTACTCTAGGCTGCAATGTATTCAAAAACAGTATGAAGTGCTGCAAAAGATGGAAGCTAAAGAAAGCAGATGAGAAAGAATGGGCAAACAATCTAGAGCAGTCGAACGAATCTTATATCTTACCACGAGATGTTTCATCTCATAATAGACATATAACTGATAAAATTATCAAAGTGGCAGAAACACACATTCATAAAACTAGTGGTGAAAGACAGTATAAAAGGTGCACTCCTTGGTGGGATGAGGAGTGCATAGACCGTGTAAAGAAAAGAAACAATGCAAAGAACTTGCTTATTAGACATTCTACACAACCTAATTTGATTAATTACAAGAGATTACAAGCCAAAGTAAAGTATATAAAAAAAAAAAGAGTTCATGGATGGAATTCACATCAACACTTACAAGTAACACACCATCATCAAAAGATGGTGTAGTCTGTCCTATACCCAAGTCAGGGGTATACCCAAGCCAACATTAGTGAACTCTTACCGCCCCATCACTATGCTGTCCTGCTTAGGCAAATTAATGGAAAGAGTCATAAATAAACTTGAATACGTTTTGGAAATGAAACAAATCTTTCTACCAACCCAGACTGGTTTTTGCAAGTGTCGTATCACCATAGATCTTCTTGCCATGTTAAAGCAACAAATCTCTAAATGTTTCAAGAATAAAGGTTACTGCATCGTAACGTACCTGGATTTAGGGAATGCATACAACTGTGTATGGCACAAAGGTCTTCTGGACAAGTTACAGAAATTGGCTATTTATGACCATATTATGAAATAGCTTGAAGACTACTTAAATAAAAGAACAATAAGAGTTAGAGTGGGTGTTAATATGTCGCAACCAAAAATCCTAAATCAAGGTCTCCCACAGGGAGCAGTCCTCTCTCCAATATTGTTCAATGTGATGCTTCATGACATATGGTACCTAAGTCTCAATTAGTTAAGGTACTACACTATGCAGATGATATAACTTTAGTTTGTAGTGCAGATACCGTTGAAGAAGCCAAATTAAATATGCAAGCTTACCTTGATGAACTATCTACTTGGCTTACAAAATGGAAATTCCAACTTAACCCTACCAAATCTTTTCTAAAAAAAGAAATATCCCTTTGACAAATTTGAGAGTCTCAAATCAACCAATTTAACAGGTAACAAAACAACATGTTCTAGGTGTCATTTTTGATGCTCCAAAACTTTCTTTCCATGAGCACATAAAATATCTGAAAATTGAGTGTTCCAAAAGAATCTGCATAATTCGAGCAATTTCCTCCAATAGATGGGGAGCTACTAGAATTTAGAAATTTGTTACGTAGGGTGTATAACAGTTATGTGAGAAGTAAAATGGAGTATGGGAGTGTTATTCTCGAGAACTCAAAAATACTTCCTTGACAAAGCTGAATGTTGTACAGAACAATGCTTTAAAGGGAGGGTGCGGGTAAAATCAAACATTTGTTAATATGTGTTTTATTGGAATCAGCATATTTAATTATGTATGATTGCATACTCTGTTCATCTAATTAAAACTTATTAAAGAAAAGAAAATTTAATTTATTTTGAAAAAGCGCCATCTAGTGACAAATAGCATAAGCTTTGATCGAGTCATTAACGCCATCTTGCTGTGATTTCACAAACGTTGTGCAAAAAACTAGTATATCTGCGAGTGATATTATTATTTATAACTCTAAAAATACTTTATTTGTTAGTATATTGTATATAAAACACAAATTTATATATTTATAGATTAATTGGGAAGATAATCAGACATTCTATAAACGTTCATGAAGATTGTTCTGGAACGTCTGGAAATGATGTGTAACAGCGCTATCTATGAGATGATCGCATAAGCTTATGTTAACTAATATAAACCCTATTTTCTCTGAAAATACAGTGATTTGAGATGAAACATTTCATATCCGTAACTAATCATTGTTTATTTATGATATTATGAAAAAATATTTGATATGAAAATTAGACGCACCCCCCTTTAAGAGTTATCCTTGGAGCTCAGAAAAACCTCCCCTATTCTCTCTATGGAGGTAGAGGCCCATATAATGCCACTAGACATACGCTTCAGATTCTTATTTATGAAATGGTACTTCAAGATCATGTATCGCCCCATAAATAATACAGAGGAGGAAATAGCAGAAGAGGTGGGAGCCATACCACTAGATAGAGGAAATACTTCTGAATTTGCTATTAGAGCAAGAGCAATCTTTAACAGCTTAGAAATGCCTCACATTAGAAAAATACCAACACCATTTCTATCTCCAATAAACCCCTCTTTTGTTTTCTCTAATATAATAAAATTTGATATGTTTCAGGGTGCAAAGGATATCAATAATGAGACTTCAATGAATATTATGTTTGATGAATATAAACAATTGAATTTCGATGATCTTTCAGACATATATACAGATGGTTCAAATTGGAGGATGGATCTACTGCAGCTGCAGTTCATGTACCCGGAAAGAATCTGGTCACTGCATGGAAACTGAATCCACACCACTCGGTTCTTGGTTCTAAACTATTTGCGATTTATAAAGCAATGGAAATTGTCAAATGTTCTCCAGATCTATTCTCTACTGGAGCATTAATTATGACAGACTCTAAATCTGCTCTTCATTTAATTGCTGATACTAACTGTCCTAATTACAAAAGTATTGTGTATAAAATACAAGACCTCATAGTTAATCTGAAAGATAAGGTTAAACTGCAATGGTTAAAGGGACATGTTGATATAAGAGGAAACACAGTAGCAGATAGAGCAGCAAATATTGGTCATGGAAATTCTAAGTCAGTAATGAGTGATCTCAGTTACTATGAAAATTTGAAACAACTCGAGGATAAATTTTTCCAGCTTTGGACCAAGTTGTGGAAGGCTAGGGTGATAAATTCTCAAAAAGGATCATTTTCAAGTGAAAACTTTTTAGAACCAAAATTTAGACCATGGTTAAGTCTACAATCTAGATTACATGAAACTGCTTAAGCTCGCTTGAGAATTGGACATGTTGGTGTGAATAGCCACATGCACATATTTGATATGAAGGATTCTGGTGATTGTGCATACTGTACAGTTCCAGAAACCATTGAACATTTTATCTTTGAATGTGAGGAATATCAAATACAAAGGGATAACATGAGGAGAGAACTAACTGTGATAAATGTTTCTCACTCTCTCAAATGTATTACATGGAGGACAATTTGAAGACAAGAAACAAAAACAAATTCACAAGATCATAAAAAAATATTTGTTACAGACTGGTAGGATAAGAGATTTGTAATAGATAATTTGAATATATTTTCTCCAATTTGTCTTATAATTTCTATAATTATTGACATGGATAAACTATAAATCTGTCATAATTTTTTTAGGGGACCTAGCATAAATTTGACTCAAGATGATTAAATAACATCCAGTATAAAGGATCTTAACATGGTTGGTAATGCTAGGTCCCCAAATAAGTGTGGGTTAAGATCCTTGAAAACATCAAGAAAAAAATGTTACTTATTCTTAATATTTTACAAATATTATTTCTTTCATATAGTTTACTTATAAAATAATATCAATTAAATATTTTTTTTTTAAAGAAATTGTCAGGCTAAACGGTTCAACTAGTCCTGTTGACCACTAGCTTTATGGTGGCTTCTCATCCACTCCACTGAAAAGAAGAAGAAGGACGAGGAGAGATACGAGGAGCAAGTGAGAGGATTTTGGCAGGGAATCTACCAGATGTATGTGAATGAAATAGAAAGGGAGTGAGGTGAAGAAGAAAGAGAGGAATACAGGGAGCTGCTGACAAGAACAAGGAGTGGCTGCCTAGACTAGGAGACCCATACCGGAATGTCCGAACAATGAAGTTTGAAGTAAAGGAAGATGGCATAAGGAAGGTGATGAAGAGTGGGAAGGCAGGAGGATTAGACAGTTAAAAGCCAGAATTGTACAAGGCATTGGAGAGCAGTGATGTAGTAGTTGGAGCACTGTAGAATGGAATAGAGAAAATAATAACTGAGGAAGGAGAACCTGATGGATGAAGAGAATCTAGAACTGCGATGATCCCAAAGAGGAAGACGCCAACAGTAGCAGATCTAAGACCTATAGCCCTGACAGTCGTCTCATACAAAATGGTGAAGGAGGGGATTGAGAAGCATCTGGAAGAGAGCGGAATGACAAAGTGGGAGCAAGCCGGGTTTACAAGAGGAGGGGAAATATTGGACAATTTGTTGATTCTGCTGGAGTGTGTGAGGAGGACCTACAGAGGAAAGGAACAATTGGTGGCGGTGGCTGTAGACTTCAGAAAAGCGTATGACTCGATTAGGAGGGAGAAGGTTGTGGAGGATTTGAAGGTGCCGCAGGATATTAAAGATTTGATAAAGAGAGGGTAGCTATGTTGGAGACAGGACAAGGGTGGAAGTGGGGGATAGAGATGTGATGATTGAGGGGAACAGCGGGATCAGACAGGGATGTACGGCATCATCAACTCCTCGATGATCTTGTTTGTGATGAGTTTGAAATATATTTCAAACTCATCACAAACAAGATCATCGAGGAGTTGAACAGGACAGCAGGAGGAGTGAGACAGGGAGGAGTAAAGATAAAGTTCTTTGTTTTTTTGCAGATGATAGAATGTTGTTGGCAAGAGGTGTGGAGGAAACGAGACTGACTGTGAGGATTCTGAAGGAGGAGGCGAGAAAGTATGGACTGGAGATGAATATGAAGAAGAGTAAATGTATAATGTTCAACATGGAAGGAGAGGAGGTGCAAGAGATAGAGGGTGTGGAAGTAGTAAAGGAGATCAAGTATTTAGGGATCCAGATAGAAGGAAAGTGTAATGTGTATGAAGGACAAAGGAGGAAGATGTTAGAAAAAGGAAAGAGGATGAGCAATATGACATATTCAGTGATAGAAAGGAGCTGTCATAGAGTGGTGGTGGGAAAGGTGTACTGGAAGTCAGTGGTGTTTGCGAGTGTCTTATATCAAGCAGAGGTTGTGGATTTAAGAGAGGAAGATTTTGGCAGCACCAAGATATGCATCTGTGGCGGCAATGAGAGGAGAGATAGGCATAGGAACGATGAAGAGTAGGATGGTGAGAGGAAGATTACAGTATGTGAGGAGTGTGATGTTATGATTTAATATAGTTAGTACGTCATTAGTATGTCACTATAAATGTAAGCTTTGTAGAATGAATAAGTTAGTTCGCAGGTAGCCACCGTGCAGTAAACATTCTCTAATCACAGATCGCAAGTAGCGCCAGTGAAGTCAACATCTTCTGATCAGTCTTGCAGATAACTCCTTGAGGAAGTTGCAGGGAGACAATTCATTGGTGAAGGGAGTTCTGAATGGCATGAGGAGAGATGGAGTGGGATGGTGGAAGAGAATTCAGAAATACATGGAGTGGGCTGGATTGGAGGTGGAGGTTAATCAGTCAGGTTAATTCATAATTAACCTGACTGACTGACTGAAGTATTTTGAATACTACTCTGAATTCTGAAATACTGATAATTTCTTCCTTCCTTCAATATTTGGTCTTATGGATCCGGATCATCATTGCTTTTTCTCTGACAACTGAAGTCGAGGATTCTGATTCTGTGACCATCTTGATATGTTGTTCCACTGCTGACTGCTTGAGTATGGTTGCAAGAACAAAAAATTGTTTGAAGTTTTTCTCTCAGGCCAGACTGTATTTCATGGTAAATTCCAGTGCCGACATGTTGGTGGAATTTTTCTCTTTTTAAAATCATATTCTTCCAAAGTCGGTGGATTTTTTGCTATTTATTCCTATGTTACCATTAATTTTTGGTGGATAAATTGGTAAAATGTTGCTGGATCAGCCAAATTATTAGAAATATATGTTGGAGTTTTTCAGATTTTTGAAAAAGTCAGTGGGACTGGTTTCTCTGTTCCCTAAAGCACGCTGCAACTCTTCTATACTCGGTGTACTGATGCATCGTGTTGATGGTGGCTCCTCCAATTGCGTATCTTGTTAAATTATCATCAGGTGATAGCCTGATAGGAAGGTGTATCGCCAATCTTGAGATTCTCAATGAAGCTCTCGTGAGTCGATTCTAGATTTCAAAATTCTTCTTATGAATGATACAATCAACTAGATACTTGTCAAAGAAATCCAGAGAAATTTTTTAGGCAAGGTTATCTAGAACAATGCGTATTTGACCCATTCGGAGAACCTTCTCCTTCCATTGATTAGCCGTGAAACCGACTCGAAGGCGGAAGGCGTTATTGAGAATGTCATAATGCCGAAATTGGACTTTGCATCTGCATATCACTTGATGATAAATTGGCATGATCCGAAACACGATGCATTAGTACAGAAGAAAGAGTTGCAGCGTGCTTTAGTGAAGAAAGAAAAACTTCAAAAAATTTCTTGCATTGCAACCATACTCAAGCAGTGAAACAACACATCAAGATGGTCACAGAATCCTCAACTTCAGTTGTCAGAGTGCTATGTATTAATACCTCCATTTATGGCAACACTATATTGTATTGTAATACTCAAATAATTGCCTAGTTGGCATCTCCTGTATAAGATAGCCAATGATATGTATGTAGCTACTGTATGTAAATTGTCAGTATTTAATAAACCGCTATAGAGCTAACCAACTTGCTCATTCACCTGTGTTCAGTTTTATATACATACACTATAACTGGCAACAAGGATAAAAACTTCTTCCCGGTCCTAAAGGGGAATATGGCGGATGCCATTAAAGTTTTCCAACCTACTATAGAAAACGTTGAGGAATTTCTAGATAGATTTGAAGTTCAAAACGCTGCGGCGTTACTAGAGGCTGTTGACGATGACAGTAAGAAGGCATCTCTACTGTCAACTGTTCTACCTGTCAATGTTCTGACAGATATTCCGCACTGTTTGAAACCAATTAGACTAACTCAAGCTACGTACAACAATATTAGAGACAATCTAATATCTTCTTACACAATTAAGAAGAGTGTAATTGGAGCAGCTGTGAACTTCGTGAATCGTAAACAGAAAGCTCACGAAACTATTGAAGAATACTCCAAGGCACTCAACGAGCTAGCTAGCAAATGTAGCTACTCTGACTGCTGTAGAGATCGACTAATCAGAGATGTTTTCATCAGTGGATTAAAAAACACTAAAATCATTTCTGCTTTGATTTCTGACTGCGAAGATAAAAAGTTTCAAGAATGTGTAGAAAAAGCTAAAATTATCGAACAGATAAATCAAGATGTTGAGTATATTAGTCCTGTATCCTCGGCATATCCTGCTAACAAGATTTCTCCTGGTAAGAAGTCTTTCGATCGAAATTACAGAGGCAAATTCAACAAGCCAGGTCCCAAGAATTACACCTGTTTTCGTTGTGGTACGAAAGACCAGCACTTCACATCTGACTGCTTTGCCATCAAAATTAAGTGTAATTCCTGTTTGAAAGTGGGGCATTTAGCTAAAGTGTGTCGAGCTCAAAGGTCAACTTACTCAAGTTCAAACTATTTGAGACCAGAAGAGGAGGATCATTCAGATTACGTGACTATTAACAACATCAGAGAGGGGGAAAATGAAAATGTAAGTGAATACAAGAGACTCACATCTCTGAGCAATGTTTCTTACAACTCGTTGGATGATGTTAGCTTACCTTTGACTTCAATAGTTCCACGTGCATCTGCAAGAGTAACTCCTGTCTACAATCAATTTGCAATATTTCAAGATATTGATTGTTCAGAAATTCAACAACAATTTCCTGATAATCAAGATTTTGAGTATCGAAACCAAAGAAAGAGTTCATCAGTTCGAACAAAGCTCCAGGTGAATCTGGCAAGAAAACTCCTAACCATTCTTTTTTAGGAATGCGTTCATGCTCACTAGAGTAAATTCTGATCCTGTAAGTGTCTCCTGTAGAGTCAATGATATTTCAATGAGTCTTGAGTTAGATACTGGATCTTATTTATCCACTATTAGTGAGGATAAAGTTGATTTAATAAATAATATTGTAATTAATCCAACTTCTAAATGTGCTAAGGGGTATGGAAATAATAAGATTAAATTTATTGGCGAAGCTAATCTAAATGTTAAGTTCAACAACAAAATTGTTAATCATAAATATTTGGTAGTTGAACGCAGTTTTGTATCTCTTATGGGTAGAGATTTGTGTAACAAATTAAATGTTCATATTGCCTTTTGTTCAAATAATTCAATCTGTGAAACTGATCATTCAATTAAAAATTGTGATATTTTGTCCAAGTATAAAAATCACCTATCTAAAGAATTCAGGTCGTGCATCAAAAGAAAAGTGTCATTCAATATTAGGAAAGATGCCGAACCTATATTTTGTAAAGTTCGTACAGTTCCAGTAAGATTTCGTGAATTAGTTAAAGTTGAGTTGAATAGGCTTGAAACTAATGGTATTATAACTAAGGCAAGGTATATTAACTACAAGGTAGAGTATTGCGCAGGTTCATATCAAGATGATTACAGTTTTGTTGTGAAAGACGCTGGCTGGTGTGCGGCCGTGTGCCCCATGATAATTATTTTTACATAGAAACAAGGTCTGTTATTCATTCTTTTTAGAATAAAATGCCTTTCAACTTGTTTTTTTGGACTAAACTGGCTGTATTCAGCATTGTGAAAACTTTTCATATATTTTTTAGTAAGGTTTAATAGGGAAAAACGTATTGTTTTTCTTCAAAGTACGTTTATGTAAGAGCTGTCGATCCTGTCTCTTCTTATCCTGTCTATTTCTTCCTAATTCCTACATTTTTAGTAAACCTAAATAATTTAATCAGAACAATTACACTTTTTTCATTGCATCCGCACACAGCATAAACAACCACGGCAAAAATTCTTATACACAAATAACTAATTAAGTAGCTGTATCTATTATTGCAGGGGCACAAGGCTGTGTGTTCGTATGTGCGTATTTGTTTATGCGCAGAGGAGTCTAAAATTCGTATAAAGGCGTAGCATACCTTGTTAAGTTAATATACCTTGAACTAAGGTGTTTAATTCTAAATGGGCGTGTCCCACTGTAAATGTTTTAAAGTCAAATGGACAGATAAGAATATGTGGTGACTATTCACTCACTGCAAATAATTGCATGAACATAGCTCAGTATCCGTTACCTTCTATCAAAAATGTAATTAGTTCAGTAGGTAATGCAAAAGTTTTTTCGAAAATAGATCTTGAATCAGCCTACCTACAGTTGCCTTTAGATGATTATGCTAAGCAATTTACTACTATCAATACTACCAATGGTCTATATCAGTTCAATTATTTGCCCTTCGGTATTTCTAGTTCACCAGGTATTTTTCAATCATTCATATCGGAAGTTTTAAGAGATATTGAAGATGTTGTGATATATCAAGATGATATTTTAATCATGTCCTTGAATAAAATCAAGCACGATAGAGTGCTAGATCAGGTATTGCATGCATTATGTTCGTAAGGTGTTAAGTTAAATGTAGGAAAATGTTCCTTTTATACCAATACTGTTGCATACCTAGGACATGTATTTAGTGATCAGGGTGTTCGGCCTAATTCCGATAAAGTTCTTGCTATTACCAATGCTTCTGTACCTAAAGATGTGAAGCAAGTTCAGTCTTTCATTGGTTTGTATACTTTTTATAGTAGATTTGTTTCTAATATTAGTACAGTTATGGCTCCTTTCAATACGCTTCACGTACACTTAGTGCTTCTGTGCGAAATTATAGTCAAATAGAGCGTGAATCGCTTAGTGTTATTTTTGGTTGTGAACGGTTTAGGCATTTTCATCTTGGTAGAAGGTTCATATTACGAAATGACCATAAACCCCTTCTTAAATGATTTAATATTAAGTCGGGTGTTAACATGAATTGTTCTGCAACGTTACAACGTTGGAAATTGAGGCTTCACAATTTGATCATACTTTTTAGTATATAAAAGGTGACCAGAATGTTCACAGTGATTTTTTAAGTAGGCACCCATTACCTTGTTCAAGTAGTTGTGAAGAGCTAACCAACCAAGCTATGGTAACAGAGAAAATTTCTATTAACGTGTATTCTGTGTACATTATAGATATCTCGATGTGACTTGGAGACGCCATGTCCAACAACTGTTACCGTTTTCTGCTGATAAACTATTAATAAATGACTCTGTTCCAATTCCTGTTCTTGAGGAGGAAAATACTATTGCTAATAGTGATGAATCCACACCTCCTGTTCAGTCTAGCAGAAGTCATTTGCCTAGCTCAACTGAAGAAACTCATGAGAAGTCTAACTCTGGAACTAGCAATTCCACTCCTGCTGTAGAGTCTTCACTCCCACTGCGACGTTCTACTAGAATTTGTAAACCTGTGGATCGCTATGGATTTTGAATGTATTTTTTCTGTGATTATTTTATTTTCATCTGTAATTTTCTAGGGAAGGAGGAGTAGCTATGTATTAATACCTCCATTTATGGCAACACTATATTGTATTGTAATACTTAAATAATTGCCTAGTTGGCATCTCCTGTATAAGATAGCCAATGATATGTATGTACTATATGAAAATTGTCAGTATTTAATAAACCGCTATAGAGCTAACCAACTTGCTCCTTCACCTGTGTTCAGTGTTATATACATACACTATACAGAGAAAAGACAAGATGGATTCATAATAACAACAATTGAAGGAAGGAAGAAATTACCAGTATTTGAAACAAAGAAATCATTTTTCCAGTGTTAAATTTCCATGATTGTTGTGTTATAAGGATAACTGTGCTCATCATTGTTTGGGGGATTGGGATGGGAGGGGTGGATCTTGATGTAAAGCCAGCTCCACATGGTGAGTTCTGAACTTCTGGATTGTTTCAAAATTCTTTGAAGTTTGAAGTAAAAAACTAAGAGCCGTTCTTAGTGAATTTTGATAGCGTATACAAATACCAATTAGATATCTGTAACCATTTATTATGAAAACCATTTTTGAGCACAAACTACAGTTAAAAATCAGGTATTGCAGGTTTGGAATTTAAGAGTATTATTCAGAACACTTGGTTCCATCATTTTATTGTCAATTAAGATGAGAACGAATAAATTAATACCTAATTTTATTTCCAATTTAAATTTATGTAAAAGTGACAGTTTAATATTTTGATGATGCTTGTGGCAGATGAAGATGAAGTCACAATGATTTTAGATTTGAAAGCAAATTATAATATACATTTCTAATGAACTCCATCACTAATGTGAAATTTATAGATAAAAATTAATTTTGGGGGGAAATTTCTAATAACAAGCAATTTTTCTAAATATTTTAATTTTTCGAAGCTCCGCTGGCAGATGAAGATGATGTTACAACGGTTTCAAATTTGAAAGCTAATTATAATATACCTTTCTAATGAACTTTATAACTAAAGCAAAATTGTTGGACTAAAATTAATTTTTTTGGAAATTTTTAATGGCAATCAGTTTTTCAGAATCTTTTGATTTTTCCATGCTCTAATGGCAGAAGAAGATGACATCTGACGGGTCTGAAAATTTTTACACATTCAAATTAGGTATGCCAACACCTTATCCGCACTAGCTAATGCATTTTGAATTTGAAAAAATTGAAACCCAAATTCACACTGCCCTCACGTGTAGAGTGATGTCACACCCATTGTGTCTCCTCCATCGGTCCACTCTGGAAAATAACTCAGGCTAACAGATAAATTTTAGAGGCGAAATGCTTTGGTTTATACCTACAGTTCCCATTAATTTATTACTGTATTTTAAGGTTTATTAAACTCCAACAGAGTAATTAATTCATCAGAAAATACCACTTTTTCCAGAGTGGCCATCAGTCAGTGAAGCTGAAAACAGTTCCCAAGGTCGGACAGGGTAGCTCTTGCACGCTTTCCCAGTTACAAATCTCATAGAGTACAATAGTTTGACAACACACAGAAAACAATGTAGCTTCACATCTGTTATTTAACTATGGAGTGAACCAGTGGAAGTGTTTAATGGCGTAACGTGTACCCCGGGGAACTATGACAACACCAATTCTGTTTCACCAAGGACAGTATCATCGAGGATGGTCAGCTCACATTTTACCAGAGATGGAGAGCTGACTATATATAATTAGGCTGGCTCCGGAGTTATATAGAATGTAATAGAAGGCTCCAGAGCCACTAGCTATTTAAAACTTGAAGCTCTGGCTCCACAGTTATCAATTAAATTAAAGTTAATTTTAACATTAAAACAGTTAATTTCAAGATTAATCTAAAAACGAATAGAACTATTATCTAAAATTTACAAGACTAGTTTACCTAATCAGTAACTTGTCAATTAATGAACATATTAATCAATTTTGTGCTTTTATTTAAGAGTATTAGTTAAAATAATTTTAATTGCTGGAGCATGGAGCTATTTCTACCGTTCGAGCTCCAGCTCTGCTCTGCTGTTTGCACATTCAGCTTAACTCTGGCTCCAGCTCCTGCTCCAGAGTGCCAAAATTGGCTAGTTGCGGCTCCAAGCTCCGAAGCCAGATCCCCAGCTGCATTTTAAGCTACTAACTTAAAGACCACTGGCACTCTGCCTACTTAGCCTATATTTTATTTGTCAAGATTCTTACATCCTCCAAAACTTGCTCCTGTGTGACTTAGGACTGCATCATTCAGATACCAAAAATTTAACTAGATTATATTTATATTCAATTTTAATAATATCTTTGCAAACTAGGTCTCTGAAATATTATTTTTTTCCAGATTCTAAAGTTCAAATGTCTAGACTCAAAAAATCTACCAAATCTAAGAGTTTAACTCTAGCAGATGAAAACAATGGTATTTCTAAGGAATCTGATGATATTTTTGTATCTGATAGTGAAAATCAAGTTGAAAAGGATGTAACATCCCCTATTGCCAACAATTCCCTATTTGGTAAAATATTATCAGATTGTGGATTCATTCTGAAACATGGAGATACTGCAAATGTATTGGGTAGGTACCTCATTTTATGGGTTAGGTTTGGTTAATCATTAGTATTAATAATTTATCAATTTATTTTATAATACTTGTATTTTCTTTATATCAAATTTAACCTTTTGTTGACCAATCACAAGTGGTTTATTTTTCACTACAAATGTGATACAACAGAAGAAAGGAAGAAAGATTGTTTGAATGCACTTTATTAGTTTTTTGAAGAAGCTGTGGATCTTTTCTGTTTGCTTAGCACATTCGTAAATAATGAAAATAATGCACATAATATATCATGGATATGTGTTGTTACTTAATGACCTCTTCTTTATGAGAACACCTTTCCTTGATGACGAAGATTGTAAACTGATTTAGAACTATAGATGGATATTTGTGAGATTCGTGTGGTGTCAAAGCTACAGAAATGTTTGTTCAAGGAAATGCTAATATGCATTTCAAACTTTTCTAAATAAATTATTTAATTTTTCTATGCCGATTTGTTCTAGGAAAGTGCCCAAGGAAGCAGAAAATTGTTATTTTTATTATATTACTTTTTTTTTCTCATATGCGCAGAAATTTTTCAAACAGAAACTTTTCAAAATACATTATTTAATATAACAAGTCTGTATTTATTCTAACTAAATAATTTAATTCTAAAAGTCAGTAACTATGATACTATTATATTTTATTATTTTATTTCCATCGTTTTCAAATGAGCCCAGCAAACAGAAAAGATCCAAAGCTGTCTTTGGTGAATGGAAGAGAAGGGAGTTAGTGTTCCTCTTGCCCCAAACTGCTGTAATATGGATTATGTTTTTTGCTGCGACCCGTTAGGAGCGCAGCCTAAGGCTGCGCGCAGACCAAAAGCGTTTTCGCGTGAAGCGGGCAGGAAAGCTTGCGGGCATGAACCGTGCTAAATGTTATTCCTATTGAACTGCGCACACACAGAGCATTAAGAGCGAGCGCGAAAGCTTGCATTAAAGCTTGAAAGCGACAACTGACTCCGAAGATGATTTCACGCTGCGCGAGAAGCAAGCAGTTACTTGCCAGATGTCACTCGGGGAGGGTGTGTGTATCTCCGCACCAAAAAAATGATAACCACTGCAATTATACTTTAACGGTTATTTTTTTTTTCGCTTTTATTTTTTATTATTAACAGCCTTATTAATTAATATCATATGTTGATAGTTAATACTTAATACCAACAATTTTAGAGACAAGCATGGTTAAAAATAGTATTACCTGGGTACCAATCTGATTATATAATATAAATGCGCAATTAGATACCTAGGGACGATATATAATATAAATATTTATCTAGATATTTTATAAAGTCGATTACATACCTAATATAAAATTATACCTTGATATCTAACCTGAATTACACAATATAATACCTAGTACATAATTATCTAGAGAAACGTCTCGGTTATCAGACACTTCTAGTACTCGCATAGTGGGAGTTTTCGTAGATCATGATAGGTCTATCAAGATTTAAATTTCGTATATTTCCATTATCTACGTAGATATACGTTTTACGCTCACTTACCAATACTGTTTCCTATAATAAATAGAATACTGCATGTTTTAATATTCACTAGGTACCTACAACCTATGTTTACTACCTAATATAATTAGGAAAAACAACCAAATAATTCATACCTATTTATAAGATAAGTAAGTTATGGGACTGTTACACATTTACGAACAAGTAATAAAAAACTAATGTTTGCAATGAGAGGTAAATAGTAATTAAAATAGTTATCAAAGATATATTGATTATAATTAATAGTGTCCGAAAATGTGGAACCGTTCGATAATACGGAACTTACCCTAGTCAGTATCTAATACCTAGGTATATAGTATTGTAAAAAACTTATCACATTTATTCTTAAATATAAATATTTATTTAATTTTACTTACAAAAATTTCAATCAAATAATATAAATACACTAGTAAACAATGAATTCAATCATTCATATCTAAAATGATAATAATTATCAAATTTACTCCATATATCACATATATTCTTTCAGATAACAGTCGCGAACACTTCGATTCCTGTGTTCGGGGACAAGAATATATTATATAAGTGAGGGATTGAGTTATTTTGTTTTGAATTAAGTTAAGTTTGATTATTTTAACTTGATTTAAATACAAGTATATGAAAAGTTATACTTAACCTGTTATTAAAAAGTGAAAAAAATATAACCGTACAAGTATAATTGCAGTGGTTATCATTTTTATTTGGTGCGGAGATACATTCACCCTCCCCGAGTGACATTTGGCAGGTAACTGCTTGCTTCTCGCGCTATGAATTTACGCGTTTGGTGTGAGCCCCTCATGTTTTCACGCAAGCAAGCTTGCTTGCAAGCTCGCAATAACGCTTTTAGTTTGCGCGCAGCCTAAGAACACCCCTTGATTATTGGTGTTGGGGAATTTGGGAGAATCGTCACTACTCCTTCAATAGTTGACCGATTTGATTGAAACAAACTTCAAATGATAGCCTGACTTATTCGCTACACTTTCCAGAGAATAGAATATCAAAATAATAATTTTAAATGTCAAAATTTGATAAAATATCGTGTTAACCTATAATTTTTTCCGATTTTGCCACTAAAATTGCTTCGCCTTCAATAATAATGAACAGATTTACTTGAAACAAGCTTTAATATGTAGCCTGGTGTATTTACTACCATTTCCAGAGAATGGAATTTTGAAAAATTAAATTTTAATGGTAAAAAATCAGAATTGTGTATGGACTTTTGAATCTTTTCTGATGGTACCACTAAAACTTCTTCTCATTTACTACAATTAATGGAGAATAGAATTTTGAATTTTAATGGTCAAAATTAGAATTTTGTATGGACTTAATCTTTTCTGATGGTACCACTAAAATTGCTTCTTCTCCTTCAATAATGATTTGATTTGCTTGAAACAATCTTCAATAAGTAGCCTGGTGTATTTACTACAATTTTTCTGGAGAGTAAATTTTTTGAAAATTATATTTTCAATTGTCTAAAAAAATAATTTTGTGTGGACATGTTCATTCCTGGATTAGGTAGTGAGTTTTTGGGATTGGTGGTACAAACAAGTGTAAGGTTTGTATGCAATTTTCTTCAGATTGGGTGCAATTCTCAGGGTTTGGTGCAATTATCAGGATTTTTACACAATTTTCGGATTGGGTGCAAAAATGTTGTGATATCTCTGATTTGATAATTCAATGTTGTAAGTTTGTTGCCAAATCTGAGTTGCCAAATATTTGATTGTTTGTATTAAACATGTAAATGAACAACCGTATTGAAACATAAATGTTTATGTTTTATAAATGTTCGTGTAAATGGATGTTATTTATTGAAGCGACCGGCTAGGAGCTCTGAGCTCAGTCCAAGAATATCTCCTGATTTTTGTTTTTTGGTGATTTTGGGAAAATTGTCGCTACTCCTTCAATAGTGATCTGATATGATTGAAACAAACTCTAAGTGGTCTGGCTTTTTCGCTTCACTTTCTGTACCCCTGACGAGTTTGCCATATACGCAGATCTCCCCAAAGTGTTATGTCTTGTTTTTTTTTTCAAATTTATCATTCATTAACAGCTACTTGCAGTTTTTGAGTATAGCGCTAGGTTTATATTCTTAAACTATGAGGTCTTTATTTTGTAGATCATAGAGCCAACTAACTTTCTCCCTGTTTCTTCCAGTCACTTGCATTTAATTTCCTTTTGTTGTCAGCAATTGGTTTCAGGGTTGTTAAAAACAAATAAATCATGGTTTATTTGTTTTTATATGGAATAATTTAATAAAAGTGTATAAAGATACACTTTATACACTTCAAAGAACAATACAAAGTAACTTTAGAAAAAAAAATTATTTGAGATAGCTAAATCATTTAAAAATATATTAAATGTTTTGTAACATTCTACTACCAATTCATGTATAATTTTTAGCTACTAGTCTACTTTAATAAGCTCATGAAAATTATCAATTGAAGGTTAAAATATCACAGCTAGATTTCATATATATTATATTTCTTAAATTCTTATATTCCCAATGGTTTACATTTCAAATGTAGATGTTTAAACCGAAATTTAACATGTCACAGTGTGACTCAAGACTATATATTTTAATATTAAAATATTTACTAAATCACAATGTAAAATACCTTTATAAAATGATATCACAATATGGCGAGAAGAAAACCTTGTCCATATTTCTTTTTTCCTTTAGTTTTAATGTCTTCCATTAAAAAATTGCACTACTAAAATTAACTCATAATATTTTTATATAGCCACATAATATTTTATTTATTTAAATCAGTGGTTCCTAACCTTATTGGAGGTACCGAACCCCACTTGTACCGTACATGGATTCATCAAACCCTTCATAGTTGGAATTATTTTATTTTTTAAAATAAGAACAATGTATGTTCAGGGTATCCCAGAATATTTGCAACCCATGTTAATGCTAATATTAATGTTATTTTTACAGATATGCATAGAAGAAAGCATAATGTTGAATAATAATTAGCAATCAGATAGATAAGGATTAAAAAATAGGGAGGGGGGCTCATGACCGGAGGGGCTTATGACCTAGGGGGGCTCTTGACCGTATCCCCCTTTGAGGACCTAGCACTCTGTGAAATGTAGCTACGGCCTGGGTGGCCATCTACAAGCATATCGTAGTCGGTCCATTTTTGGTTTGAAAACGCAACTCGACAAGGATGCAATAACTGTCAAAAAAGAGCATTATATTGCGGTGGTCAATACACATCACGATGCTGTGGCTGGATTGAAGATTCTCTGATTGGTTGGCTGATCAGCGATTCAGCAGGCGCCGCAAACCTGAGTGGCTTGGCAAACCCCCCATATTTTTATCTTAGGGGGTATTTGAAGGACCACGTATTAGAAAACACCCTCAATCCATTGCTGAACTGAAAGTTGCCAGCACCTAGAACATTCGTGCCATCAGGAAGGAAGAGTGTGCCAGGGTGATTGACAAATTTGCTTGTTGGCTAACTTGGCTCCAAGTGTGTCTGCAGCGAAACAGCGGTCATTAGGAACATGTGAAAAAATTTAACTTTCACTGAAAAATATATTTTGCATGTTATAAACCACTCAAATCTTCAGTTTTCTAATTATTGTTATCATCTCAGCTTACTGGAAATTAATATATTTTGGAGTTGCTATCCTATGTAAAACACTATTTGTATGTATTTGGGTTGCAATTATTCTTGGACATCATGTATATAATTATATAATCTATTAGTGTACAAATTATATCATGCATTATTTACATACAATATCACTGTGTTAAAATTACAAAACCAAAAAACATGAATTTTCACAAGAACAAAATTACCAACCCACCAAACATCTGGGGTTCAATCGAACCCAAGTTAAGAACCACTGATTTAAATGATTTAATAAAAACAATTTCAAGTGATATAAATTTCATATGGATGATTACTAATAAATTAAATATGATTTAGAGCTGCATAGGATAAAAATCCTAAATAAACCATAAAAACCAAATTAACCATTTTTTTTATCTTGTTTTAAACCAAACCACCATGTTTGGTTCCAAAACAGACTTCAACTATGAGGTCTTAGATTTTCGTTTTGGTTAGGCTTGTTGGCTTCATTTACTGTCACATCTTCATTTTCCTCTTCCATCCATGAGTCCAGCAACAAGTGCTTGTGTATTTTGTTGTCATATTGCTTAGTAAGTGACTGCATTAATTGAGCAGCTATTCTGAATTTCTGCATACATAAGCTTTAACAACAACAGATGATTTTGATCATGGAGCCAATTTATTTTTGACTGCTTCTTCTAGTCCTTTCTATAAAAAAAATTCTGACGTCAGCAATATGGATTTTGGTTTCGCTATTACCCCCCTATTAAAGTGAATAATTGTTGACTGGGGTTGAATATACATAGGGTGGAATTTACCAGGCTGTAATATACCTAGAACCCGTTAACTATATATCTAGCTTCTCAGTCATCCCGATGATTTTTCTCATTCTGGATTTTACTTTAGTTGTATTTTTTCACCTTGCCTAGCTAGCTATTTGAAATATTAAAATATTTTTTTATAAATAAACTGAAGTAATTGCTAGCTATATCTAAATCAATATGTTTAGGATGAAGAACTGAACAAAAAATAGTTTTGATATTTCCCAAGCTTTCAGAATTTTTAGTGGTTTCTGTCTTTAGGGGGTCACCTCTGAAGACGGAAACCACGAAGGATTCTGAAGGCTTGTAAAATTTCAAATCTACTTGTACTTCAACTCGCTGTAGCACAGATGTGATAGTTAGCCATGCAAACCAAATGGCTTGTGTAGCTATTACCGTATTGGTAGGTAAGTGGTTTATACTGTAGGTACAATAATAATGACAGTTCAACAGGTGATGAAATTATTATTAGACATTTCTGTGCGTAGATGAATTTTCTAGAAGTCAGGCGTTTTTATGTAATACATTGTGTGTCTTTACGCACCACGTAAAATATCTAATTATATACCAACGTTTTGAATATGCACCTATACTTGAGATTGCTTCTAATAGTTCAGTAGCTTCTCTTTACTATAGCATTGTTATGAGTTTTAAGGAATTAATGCCGTGTAGATTTAGGCTTTATTTAACATTGAAATGAACAACATCTGTAACAAACGAAAGAACACCATAATACACTTAAACACAACTAAACTTACACTACAAACTACAAAACAAACTAACAAGAAATGAACACTCAAGATATGAATGATTTTATTAATTAAACTGAATATACTTCTATACTAAACATTTAGTAGACAGTAGTTTTTATTAAGAGAATGTAATCTTCAACTAAGTTTATAAGGTGCATCACCTGATCAGTACTGTTTAAGAATTTACAACATTTTCCCCTGCATTTAAAAAAATTACATTTCGATAAACACAGAGTTAATTTTAATATTTTCTAATCTTATTAACTACAATAAATTATTTATCATAAGCAAGTCTATCAGGAACAGTTCTTTTACGAGTAGATCGACGCACTTCTATAGGTTTGACTTCACTCTCATTTGGTTCCTTCTCGCATGATTCACTCTGATAGACTCCCAATCCAGTTGACACGTCAGTAGTTACATTAGATTCTATCGTAGAAAAATTATTCAATTGATCTGGTCGCCCATGGAGTAATATATGTTCCTGATCAACAGTTGGAGCAAGATGTTTCAGGGATACTGTGGACTCGCGTCCATCTGGATGTCTGATGTGAGCATAATTAGGAGTAGTTTCCAATAACTCCACCTCATTAACTAGTGGATCAGATTTGCTAGTTCTTACGTGCCTTTTCAAAAGTATAGGACCAGGAGTAGAAAGCCAAGTTGGGAGAGATACTCCACTGGTTGATCGCAGACTAAATCCTAAAAATCTCTCGTGTGGAGTGGAATTCGTTGCAGTCGACAGTAATGACCTAATTGAGTGCAGTACATCAGGTAATATTTCTTGCCAGTGTTCAGTGGACAGGCCAAGATCTTTAAGAGCCATGGTTATTCCTTTCCATACAATGCCGTTATATCGCTCGACCTGACCGTTGCCTTGGGGATTGTATGGGGTTGTGCGACTAGTTGCAATGCCTTTTGACGTAAGATACTGCTTTAATTCAGCATTAAGGAATGCAGCTCCCCTGTCAGAATGGATAAAAGCAGGAAAACCGAAAAGAGCAAATAGGTTAGTCAGACATTTAATTATTGTATTAGCAGACATATTCACCTACTTATATACGAATGGATATCTAGAAAACTCGTCAACAATCATTAGGAAATATTTATTCCGATTGGCAGAAGGCAAAGGGCCTTTGAAATCAACATTGATTCTTCCAAAAGGTTGAGTAGCTTTAATGAGTGAAGTTGTTTCAGATTTAAAAAATTGAGGTTTACATTCCAAGCACACCCTGCATGACCTTATAACCCTCTTTATATCATCAATAGAGTATGGCAGATTACGTACCTTTACAAAATGGTTGAGTCTTGTGACACCGGGGTGACAAAGTGACCGATGAAGTTGGTAAAGTTTGTCATCATTTGACACAGCAAATGATCTTGACAATGCATCTGCAGGTATGTTGTCAACGCCCGGTTTATGTTCAATTTTATAGTTATAACAAGATAATTGCATTCTCCATCTAGCCATCTTGTCATTCTTAATTTTAGATCTCCTTTTCGTGTCGAACATATAGGATACAGATTTTTGGTCAGTTCTAAGAGTGAATTGCCTGTTAGATAAGAAGTGTCTCCAATGCCGAATAGATTCAATCACCGCTTTTGCTTCCTTTTCTATAGACGGATGATTTAATTCAGGACCATGTAAGGTTCGAGAGAAGAAGGAAACCGGTCTATCATTCTGGCTTAAAGTAGCTGCGATTGCTGAATTGGATGCATCAGTCTCAACGACGAAAGGCAAGGAGTCGTCCACATGGGTAATAACAGAGGAAGAAATTGCCTGTTTCAGGTCATCAAAGGCCTTTCTTGCTTCTTCCGTCAAAGGGAAGATTTCAGATTTTATGAGAAGTCTAATTCTTTCAGAAAATCTTGGAATCGATTTAGAGTAGTAAGAAAAAAAATCCTACACATCTTGCCTTAACCTTTGCATTCGTTGGAGCGGGGAATTCGAGAATTGGTTTTAGTCGAATAGGATCGGGTCTGATTTCACCATTCTCTATTATAGATCCAAGAATGCGAAGAGACTTAAGAGAAAACTTTGACTTCTGTTCGTTGCAAGTTATTCCTCTTTTGTTTACAGCTTGCATGAATTTGTTCAAATTATTGTCATGTTCAGCTTGGGTTTTACCACAGATAGTAACGTCATCGAGATAGGGAAAAATCCCTGTTAATTGTTCTTCTTTAATGATGCGGTCAATCACTCGTTGAAAACACGCTACTCCATTAGTAACTCCGAACGGAATTCTAAGGAAGTGGTAAAGGCTTCCATCGGCCTCAAAAGCAGTAAACTTTCGATCTTCTCCTCTTATTGGTACCTGATGGTAGGCACTTTTAAGGTCTATTGTGCTAAAATACTTAAATTTTGCTATACTATTTATTATCTCGCTCATCTTTTCGAACGGATAAGCATCAACCTCAGTATATCTATTAATAGTCTCTGAATAATCAATTACCATACGTTTCTTGTGATTATCATTTTTAGTTACTACTACTTGAGCTCTCCAAGGTGAATTTGATGCTTCAATAATTCCATCACTTATTAGTCTTTTAATTTCAGATTTTATGAATTCACGATCATCACTACTATAATACCTAGATTTAGCAGCTATAGGTTTACAATCAGGTGAAAGATTAGAAAACAGTTCAGGGGGGTCAACGTTCATTGCAGTCAATGCACAAACTGTTAGCGGAGGTTCAGAACCACCATACTCTAGGGTAATGTTTTGATGTTTACCTTGGAATTCGCGCCCTAATATTACATCAGCACATAAATTCGGGAGAATTGAAAAGGAACAGTCTTTATATAATCTACCGTCAATAGATACATTAGCCCTACAAGTACCCTTTGTTTTCATTGTCAAGGATGAATCAGCCATCAAAACAGTCTTGGTTTCACCTCTAACGAGAAGTGACGAAATTTTCTTCGCTACCACTGTCCAAAAGAGCACTTGCACTCTCATCATTAATTTTCAGTGAAATGAGAGATTTATCCAAGGAACTATCAGTCGATGCTACAGTAGATATTGATGCTAAAGTCAGATATAGTTTTACAGCTGCGGAATAGGTAGGGTGTTTTTCAATTACCGCGCTACTCCTGCACACCTTAGCAAAGTGGCCTTTTTTGTTACACTTAATGCAGGTTAGATCCCTTGCCGGACACTTGGAACGTGGATGTCTTGAATATCCACAGAAATAGCATCTTTGAGATTGTTTAACTGCTCCACAAAAACTAACAGGTACATAAGAGCTTTCACTTTCAGGTACTTCAGAAATAGTGTTAAAATGTTCAGATTTAATATTAGTTTCCTTCGTTGCCGCAGAGAGAGAAAAGTTCTGAGTACCATAAGCTTGAGAACTACGATGTGCGCTCTCCAAGGATCTTGCTTGATCGAACATAGTTTTTAAATCGAGCTCTCGATTTTCTAACAGCCTTTGACGTATTTCAGAAGATACTAAACCCGATATAAAGGCATCTCTAATATAGAGATCACGGTGCTTGTCAGAAGAAACGCTCACAAAGTTACAATCCTTACTCAGGTATTTCAACAATTGTAAATATTCGTCAAGAGATTCACCACTATTTTGACGTCTGGTGGCAAGAATATACCTAGCATAAACTTCGTTTGTAGGCTTGACGTACATAGATTTTAGAGAAGCGATAGCAGTATCGTAAGATGAACAATCCTCAACATATTGATAAATTTTAGGTGATATGAAGTTGATAAGGACGTTTAGTTCGTTGGTAGATTCCACCGAAAATGAAGATAAAAAAATTTCAAATGTTTTATACCAGTGTACCCATTCTTTAGATGATCCTGGCTGATTAGGGTCAGTATCAAATCGTTCAGGTTTCAGAAATTTGTCCATATCTTGAATTTTCAAATGTTAAATAAATTGTTATGAGTTTTAAGGAATTAATGCCGTGTAGATTTAGGCTTTATTTAATATTGAAATGAACAACATCTGTAACAAACGAAAGAATACCATAATACACTTAAACACAACTAAACTAACACTACAAACTACAAAACAAACTAACAAGAAATGAACACTCAAGATATGAATGATTGTATTAATTAAACTGAATATACATCTATACTAAACATTTAGTAGACAGTAGTTTTTATTAAGAGATTGTAATCTTTAACTAAGTTTATAAGGTGCATCACCTGACCAGTACTGTTTAAGAATTTACAACAAAAATAATCCAAATTTAGATTAATCCATTATTTTATGAATTAATAGCTGTGCAAAAAGACACAAATAAGTATGTGAATCATGTGATAAATTGGGCGTCTTTGTGCACCACTTCTATGATTAATATTTATGAATTATATCAATGTACCAAATAGCTATGCAACATTCTTTCTCAGGGTTCAAAGGTTGCTCTTTACGATGGCATAACCCAAAATTAACTCATAATCCAGAGTTAATAGTGGTGCGAAAAGATGCCTGCCTAAACATTTATTATACAAGAGTACTAAGAAAAAACCTTATATAAAAAACTTTTGTCTTTAATGTGAATCTGACTGTACATAAATGAACTTCAACTGTTTTCTGATATTTGTGCAAAATTTAAAGTAGCTATATAGACCTATAACTTTTTTCTTAATAGTAAATTACGTCCGATTTATATTTTCATGAGTTGCAATATTGAAGCTATACTTTCATAGGTGTTACTTGTTCAAACATATGATGCTATTTCCAAGTGCGGTACTAGCGTATATTTATCATTGTTTCTCAGGGTTTAGAAGCTCTTTTACGATGGTGTAATCCAAATTTGGATTAACATAGTGTCTAAGTTAATAGGGGTGTGTTAAGATGCCCACAAATTTCTGATGCATACGGATGCCCGCCTCGACGCTACAGATTCGTTGGCATTTCTTATAACTAACAAAAATACCAACCCAGGCAATAAATACCAAATAATTAAAGCTTGATGCTAGCTTCACAAAAATGTTCAGACTTTAGACTTTCAAATTAACTAATGAAATGCACAATCATTTGTATTGAATTTGTGGAAATACTAATTCATAATGATTATTTTTGTACTTACAGGTTGTGACCAAATGTATTTTCAGCGATCAGTTTCAAAAGCCATTAGAAATGCAGGATCTTCATCAAATGCAGCAGTAGAATTCTCCAAGGGACTTGAAGATTACATCACGGTGCCTCATAATTTGAAATGGGCTCTATTGTACACTTCAACCGATCCTAATTGTGAATCATCTCATGGCACTCAACAAGATTCTTTAATTCGAATATTGCTCAATATAGACTCTCTGCAACCATCAATAATCAATTTGGTTACAGACACTCTTCTTAAATTGGCTTATGAGTGAGTGCTAATAGCCGATATATTAACAGTAGCTATAACTAATTAGCTACTTTATTTCTTTGAATAACAAATATAACAGATCATCAATTGTATTAACTGTGACTAATCATCACAGTTATTCAATTATTGTAAATAGCACTTAGGTTTATACTCTTACTAAAAATTCTTAAAATATCTCCCAGTTGTTTAAATAATATAAGTAGCTAGCTAATAGTTATTTTGGATATATCTATTCAAATGTATGAAAGATAAGTTTGATAAAAAATTTGGTTTAGGTATCTGTTGTAGCTATACCTATAGCTAAAATAATAAAATGAAAATATTTTATTGTAGACTATTTATGAATATTTCAAATCTGGATCACTTTTTTTAAGTTATTTCATTTGCGTTGTTATTTTTAGCTAGCATTGAATAATAATTACTGAGTGCATTTATCGGGATCTATTATTTCAGCTAATTTACAAATGAGTTTTGATTTGCAGTACAGATGATAATGATAGCAGCTTACCGTCCCTTGCACTTGGTAATTTGAGATGGTTGGATCATATTGTTGACCCAAGACTTCTAACTGACAAACTGGTGACAGTGACCACTGCTGCTACTACTGTGGTAAGTGCCTAAGACACTTCCGTCGTAACCCTCACTTTAATGATAGAGGGTTAGCTGATTAATAACTATAAACTGCGTCCATCGCTTTATTGCAGATCACTATTTTGTGAATAATTTTAATAATATTGATCGTACAGTAGTGAAACTTTGGCCACTGGAAGATTGCTTCTATGTTAGTATTTTGCTGAAATATTTTTTGAATCCATGAGAAAATTGGAAAGTTATGAACGTTTAAGTATTTAGAAGGCATTTTAACTGTCCATCGCTTTATTGCAGCTCTGTGAAATGGCCAAAAAATGGGCGATTAACTTCTACCGAGAGGGTAAAAATTGTAGCAGGTCCTGCAGAAGGGAGGACTCTTCTATAATTAGCTTTAAAACTTGGAAGGGTTAAGAGAACAAGAGTTTCTTTTGTGGAAAATCCCGACATAAACCCAAGGAGAGATGAGGGTACGAGAAAAACAATTTCCCCTCGAAATATGCGAAAAATACGCAGGCAGGTCATAAGGCAGCTAAATGACACTAGTGCCTCCATTATTGACAAGGCTGTCATTAGTCTTACGTCAAAACAGTCCTGATGTAATGTCTCAAATGAAACGTTCAGAAATGCTCAATGGGGCTTAAGACCAAAGAATAAGGCAATCAAGTCATGAGAGTCTCTCACTTGATGCCCAGAGATATGAGGAAAGAAGTTGTAACCCTTCAAGCATGAGATTGTGCGAAGTTATGCAAGAAAATCATCTTTTGCCAATGAGATAATTGCAAGCTATTAGGCCAAGGGAACAAGTATTCAACAAAAGAGGCAATGTAGGATTGGATTGTTAGGTTTACACCCTCTGGTACTCGGAAAGGGCCAATTAACGTTTCACCAATGATGCCAGCTTAAAACATAAAGCCACAGCCTCCTTGTTGACGACGAAACCAGTGTGGATAAACAGCTCCAGTAGTATCCAAACTTTAACCCATCCATCCAGACAATCAAGGGAGGCTCTTTCCTCATCTGTTAAAAGAACAAGTAGGAAGTTTGTTTTCATGTAATTCTGTGTACATCTAATGCCTTTTTCCTTTTTGTTCTTGTCCATAGGAGGCCTGGAATTGGGCTCCACGTTCCTTGTCGTCTCATTTAAGACACCGTTTGGACGAATAACCAATGACAGCCTTATCGAAAATGGAGGCACTAGTGTTATTTGGCTGCCTTAAAACCTGCTTGGGTAGTTTTCGCATATTTCGAGGGGAAAAAGCTTCTCCTCGTACTCTCATCTCTCCTTGGGTTGGTGTCGGGATCTTCCACAACAGAAACTATGTTTCTCTTATCCCTTCCAAATTCATTAGCTAAATATAGAAGAGTCATCCCTTCTGCAGGACCTGTTACAATTTTTACCCTCTTGGTAGAAGTTAATCGCCCATTTTTTGGCCATTTCACAGAGCTGCAATAAAGCGATGGACAGTTAAAATGCCTTCAAAATACATAAACGTTCATAACTTTCCAATTTTCCAATGGATTCAAAAAATATTTCAGCAAAATACTAACATAGAAGCAATCTTCCAGTGACCAAAGTTTCATCACTGTACAATCAATATTATTAAAATTATTCACAAAATAGTGATCTGCAATAAAGCGATGGACGCAGTTTATTATGCCTTTCCTATTCGGGGCAGACAATTCGAAGCACCTGTTACCTGAAGCGAGTGCTTTGAAAAATAACCATTTTGAAATTGTAATGTTGGGTTGAAGATCTGATTCGAGATAGCTTAATACAAAACTCAAATTCCAAGAAGGAACATGCTTTGGAAGTGGGGGCCTTGAGTGGAAAAATTCTTGGAATACAAGAAATCAACTTGGAATACCTCTGACAATGGCCACGATTAGGAATCTTTGTAGCAGTTTATTGTATGAGGAGATAGCTTTAATTCTGTAAATGCGTATTGCATGAAGGATAGAACTGAATTCTTATCAATATTTGATATGCTTTCTGGTAGCCATGTCTTAAAGGCTCTCCAGGCAACCTCTTGCTGTTTCGTTGATGATTCACTGTATGATGATAAGAGGGACTGAGGAACTGACGGACCATGTGATTTTTCTAGGTGCTGCCGTAAGAATGAAATGCGGTCCATCAAGCGGAGTGTCCTGATGCGTGGGTCAGTGAAGATCCGATGCACTGTATTGCAGGAGAATTGGGAACTAAGGGGCAGATGGTGACCAAGGGGCTACGAATACTGCCTTTCCTCGAAACTTCAGTAGAAGAGGTATGAGAGTTGGAATCATTCTCACTGGGGGAAACAAGTAAATGCTTTCGAATGTATTCCAATCTACTGACAGAACGTTTGTAGCCAATGACATCGGATGAAAGAAGGGGCACACGAATTGGGGTAGCTGTGCATTTACTGGTGTAGCCATGAGATCCACCATTAATGGACCGGGCCATAAGTCTTCATTCTGTGGCTAGAGGTGTATCCCTGCTGAGCCCGTCTGCAACTACATTTAGCTGAGATGGGATTCATGTCACTGTGAAAGGTATTTGGTTTGTCTTGAACAGTTCTAGAAGATTCACTAATTCGTTTAGCAACGTCATTGACCTTGCTTTGTGCTTCTGGAGAACGAAACGAACTACTTCGTTGTCTGTGAATATCATTAAATTCATTCGAGTTAATTGGAAATGCATTACTGCAAGTCTTATTGCTCTCAACTCTAGTAGATTTATGTGCAACTTTCGTTCTGATTGGGTCCAACTGTTTGACACTGTCTCTACAGAGTCCAGAAGCGCCTACAGTTGAAGCGTCCGTCCACAAGCAATGTCGAGGGTACGGACTGTGGAAGAATGGAACTCCTATCCAAATATCTTCCCGACTCCAATTGAGAAGATTTTTGAAGAAATTTGGCAGAGTGACCTTTAGATCTCTGTTCTCCGCTGACGCTATGCAAGATGTGCGAGATAGGGGTTGGAACAGAGGTCGTAAATGTGAGTGCATTTGACAGGCAAAGTTGAGGGTGCCCAAAAAACTTTCCCATTGTCGACGTGTCATTCTTTTTGCCTGCAGCAGAGATCGTGATTCTATCGTTATTTTCTGCTGCATGGCTTTGGTCACAGACCATTGTCCTGTCTCTCCCATCCAAGAGATTCCCAACCAATCTATTGCTTGAGTTGGAGTGAGAGCAGATTTGTCGTAGTTTATGTTGAAGCCCATGTGCTGAAGAACTTTTAGTACTCGATTTATATGTACAATCAGCAGTTGGTGCGGATTGTTCCATATGATTATGTCGTCTAGATAGGCAACCAGTTGGATACCTTCTTTTTGCAAAATTTGAAGAGGCCAATTTAGAACTTGAGTGAAAATAAATGGGGCTGGACTGAGTCCGAACGGAAGAGCTTTGAAGAAGTACAGTTGATTTTGGAAAGAGAATGCCATATATCTGTGAAGGGTGTACGGACAACTGCCATGCGGACAACTGCTATGCGGACAACTGCCATGCGGACAACTGCCATGCAATTTATTATAATTTTATATTGGGTGAATTGTAATGCACTTGTAAACTTAACCTTTCATGGAATTAATTTGATGTTGATGTGAAGTATATTATTATCTTAACCTAACAATTATTTATAATATTAACCGAAATTGTATACTAAATTCATTTCTTTTTTAAATCATATTAACCCATTTAGCTCCTTAAACAATCAAATGGTTGACAAGAAGTGGAAAATCTATAGATGCAAAACTTTCTTTTCAAACACTTCAAAATACAAAGAATAGTACAAACACAAGCTTTACAGGTTAAAATTTCCAGTGAGTGTGATTTTGCATTTTACTATTTAAGAATTTTTATTGGGTTAATTAATATTTTTTATTTGTAAAAACAAACTTTTCTGCTAGATTCAGGATTAGAAACTGAAGTAGTATTTATCTTGTTCGCGACGTAATTCGCCACTGGGCGAATTGCCACTGGGTGAATTGCCACTGGGTGAATTGCCACTGGGTGAATTGTCAATGGGTGAATTGTATACCTGTACGTGCCGATGATACCTTATACTGTTAAACCCTTGAAAATATAGTGATAAAGATCCTTTCAATATATCCTTATTCGTGCTATCTCTATCCTGATTTATAAAACTTTTCTATATTGAACACTGAACAGGTTTCAACAAATTCGCATTAATTTTAATTCAACTTGTATATTCTAATAATTTCAGAAGGTCTTGGTGGACCACGGCCTTCTTTAAATACCCACAATCTTATTTTCTATTGTCTCTTCCTCTTAAATAGCTACATTCTTTCTTTCTATTGGCTACAACCTAACTCATTCACTCTACAGGAGTTCACTATATAGACTGTAACTATGACATTTGTTTCTTATATGACCCATCTCAGAACAGAAAACTTATAGTAGTTTAAAAGAATAATAGTATTTATCCATGAAGAGAATATGTTCTAATAAAAAAAAAATTCATAACGAGAATAATTTCTTATATAAAGAATATTATTTATTTTAATTAGGCTCCTAAACACACGAGGCGAGTGTGTGTTTTGTTCATCTCGTGTACGTAGTGATGCAGTCAGTGAGAGTTGTTCACCCAGTTTTAATTCACCCTCATGGGAAGTTCACCCAGTGGCAATTCACCAACATGGGCAGTTCACCCAGTGGCAATTCACCCACATGGGCAGTTCACACAGTGGCAATTCACCCACATGGGCAGTTCACCCAGTGGCAATTCACCCACATGGGCAGTTCACCCAGTGGCAATTCTCCCACATGGGCAGTTCACCCGGTGGCAATTCGCCGTACACCATCGTACATATTGATTCAAGAGGCTTAGATCTATGATCAGTCGTAGAGTATGATCTTTCTTTGGTACCGTGAAGATGCGTGAAAGATAACAAGGTTGATTTTGTACTGGGTATATCACCCCTTTCAAAACCCAATCTTGTACTAATTTCATCAAATGATTCTCGTGCTGTGTTTTGGTAAGAAAAGACAACGGAGGTGGGTTTGATACCCATTCCCAGTGAAAGCCTCTTTTGACGGTGTTGAAGACTATTTTTGGAGCTTTTCTCCATCTCGTCGCGAAGACTTTCAACTGGCCTCCGATTTCATTGGGAATTATTGAAATTTCCTCGACTTCCTCTTCTTCCACCATTACTTCTTCTATTTTGGTATCGCTCTTTAGTTCCAAATTGCTGGTGGAACTTAGAACCTCGGTTTGATACTCCTCTCCTGGAGGCAGTTCCGACCATATGTCTCTCTTGTTGGTTTCCTGAGATGTTTTTCCATATGTCAAGGAATTTCTGGTAGTCATTTGAGGAGGAATTATGTCCTCCTCTAAACGGAGATTTACCAGATCCCCTGTATGTCCCACGAAAAGGCTGATAGTTCGATGGTCCCGGTTGATCACGATCACCATGGTATTGAAAACTATTAAGGCCTTTAGATGTGTATGGAACCTTACCATCGCTGTTCCTCAAACGATGCTCATCTTTAGCTTACTGAAGTAAAGGAATCGCATCCTTCAATGTTTGAGGGGCGAAGAGACCATGACAGGAGAGAGGATCCAGGTAAGTGATACTTTAAGGAAGATGGTTCTAATTTCCCAACAATCGACCTTCGCATCTTCTCTTTAATTTTAAGAGCAGAAAATAAATTTCTCGAAAAGTGTCCGATGCTGCAGAAAGTGGAACATTAGCAATAGAATTAATACTCTTTAATGTATAATGAAGAGAAATTTCTCCTTCTTCTTTCACAGAAGTTACATTAGATTTTGTGTGATTGATGATATCTTTCATCAAAAGGAGTTACTCAATGCTCCCCCCATTGAACTGCAGCTTGCTTCCGGTATGAAAACTCTTGATCGCAATTCCAACTTTGAATTTTAGTCTTGAATAAATCAAATAGCTCGAGGTATTCATTACTTGGTGGAGTCAGCGACAATTTTTCAGCATTCAGGAATAAAGCAGTGTCATGCTTTAGAGATTCCATCGGTAGATGGGGTTGATCTTTAGGTAGATTATTTCCTTTAAATACTAATAAATCAACATTGGAAATTTCGTCCCAACACGTTGAGCTAGTTGTTGACCATCCTGTTACAGATGAAAAGGATGGATGCATTTTAGTGGCAGCTTTTACACCTGTAGTAAACAATGGTCTTATTTCCTTTGACAAGGAAGAAGACGTTGGAAGGTTACCAGGAACCTTAGGTTTGCAATTCGAACCTTTAATGATGAAAGGTCTGAAAATAGGATGAATAAGTTCGCCCTTTGTGTTGATGAAATACATTATACCTTGATCCTTCTTTCTGCACTTTAACACTCGACTGATCTACTGGTAGTAGACAAGACGTGAAAAAAGCAGAGCTGGTACTCAAACATGGAACTCCCTCATGCATGATGTAAATAATGTTTTCATTCACATAATATGGCAACTCACATGAATGACTTTCCAGCTGTTCATGCTTGAATATTCCCTGATCAATCAAAGTTCCAGTAATAGTTTTTTAGCTTTGAGATGGACTGGATGTGATCTTGGGAAGGAAGTAGGTGGATCCTGAGAGTTAATTTCGTCATCAGAAATAACCATGCAATCCTCAATTCCATCCTCAATAAGAAATTCAACCTCTCTATCCTTCTGTACATTTTGAATAGGAGTATTTTCATTAAATTCACCGCTATTTCTGGCAACTCCTGATAAGCCGTAATCTAAGGTTGCATAACCCTGTGGATGTGTTTCATCATTCTCCACTGCAGAATTATATGATCGAGACTGTCTACACTGCGTTCGGCTTGATTATGCATATTGATTTTTTCATGATAAAATTAATAATGTTCACAATGCATTGGATGTCAACAGATATATCAAAACTAGAAGACGTATTTTTAAAATTCTAATGCTTTAAACACTAATTTCACAATTCATAAACATAAAATAACAATATATTGACATTTTTGATTTGGTATCCGTTCAGCTAGATTATGCAAGTGTTTAACTTAATCGAATTTTGAAGGTTTAAATGATAAACAAGGTTAATAATTTATCTTTATTTAATTAAAGATGCACTAATAATGCCAAAAACATTCAAATACAACATGAAAGTTGATTAAAACTGTTTTATTTTAGGTGATTAATAAGAAATATGGCTACCACCAGTTTTGATGATCTTCATGACCCGAGAATCAACTGATGATGTAAGTTTCTTGATTTCAGCTGGAGTTACAGTGGCAACAGCATCTTGTATTGCTCTCCACAGTTCAGCAGTACTTGTAAATTGCCTCCCGTCTTGATAAACACGCCTCTTGATTATTGCCCAAAGGATTTCGATGGGGTTCAGATCCGGGCTATTTGCTGGCCACACCATTATCTTTTCCTTCCCGAAGCTGTAACTGTTAAGCCAGTTGTCAGTGAACTTTGCTTTATGTGCTGGAGCATTATCGTGCTGAAAAATTAATTTTTTTCTTCTCAGCAGTGGCTGGTTCTCTAACCATGGAAGAAGGAACTTATCCAGAAGCTCGCAATACGCTTTTGCATTGATTTTTACTCTTTCAGGAACCATGAATGGCCCAATAATTGCGCTGCCTTGAATGCCAGCCCAAAACATTACTCCACCACCTCCTTGTTGGCGACGCATGCTCAGCCTTGGTTGACGTTGATCGAGGTCCCAACCACGCGCCCAGCCATCCTGTCCGTCCATGATTGCACGACATTCATCAGTGAAGATAACATTGGAGAAGTTAAGCTGGTGATACCGTTCTGCCCATTCAACTCGCTTTGCCTTGTGTTTCTTGCTGAGAAGTGGCCGTTTGATGGGGCTTTTCACCCTACCGATGGATTGGAGTGCCTTGCATCGCGTCGTTTTGCCCACTTTAGGGGCAGCTGCAGCATCGAAAATTGATTTGCTGGTCGCATTGGGATTCCTCGCCATCTCTCGCTTCAAATTACGGAGATTTCTTGGTGAAACCTTCTTTAAGTGGGATCTTTCCGGCGTTTTTCTGCCAGTTTTCCCGGAAAACACGAAGGACTTTATTTTACGATGATCCCTGCCCATAATTCTTGAAATTTCAAGTATACCTTTACCTTCACCAAGCAGGGAAGTGATTCTAGCACGGGCCGCATTATTCAAGCCAGCTCTTTTACCCATGGTTGCAGAATACCGTCTGAAATTGACAGCTTGCTTAATCTAACTGAACGGTTGTCATAACAAAAAAATTGAAATTGATGCCAGAGCTTGTTTATAAAATGAAAAAATAGCACTCTAGGTATCCAAATGATAAAGTTAACTCACCACATTTACATAGATCTGTAAAAATTATTATTTTTAAATAGAAAATTTTGGCATGCATAATCAAAACGAACGCAGTGTAAAGATACTGCATAATCTTCCTCTCGACCGATCTTAAAAGCTCCAATGGCCTTGGCAATTGAAGGTCCAATCTGATCCATAACCATTGAACAGATTCGTTTTGCCATGGAATCCTCGTCAACTTCCTAGTGTAAGGAATTAGACCTAATCCTCTTGGCCGGTTCAACATTGAATCCAGAGAAATTGGACGATGTTTCGTGAGCAGCCGTTGGAGTAACGAAGGTATTAACCTGTTCTTGATGAAGAACATTAGTGGCTGAAGTTTGGGGTAAAGTAAAATTTTCGCTCGCATGTGAAACATGGCTATTTTCATCTAACATAAACATTTCTCCAGAAAAAGAAACATTCGCTGCAGTAGCAATGGATTGGTGAATCAAGTTATAGTTCTCGTCAACCTCTGTCATTTTCCCAGCCGCAAAATTCTCATTTGCGGCCGTGTTAATATCTTCCACATGGGGAGCGTAACTTACGACTGGGTCTGACAATAACTCAGTAGGACTTGTAGGATTTATGTTCTGACTCCAGTACTTTTCGATATCGGCTGAGCCCCACATAAAAGGTTTTCGATCCACATAGCGTTTTGATTTGGCATTTTTGAATTTTCTAACCATTGTGGACTGCCAGCGCTTCCATTCTATCAAGGATTGTTTACTTGTGATTGTATTTTCTTTCACATCCTTAAGCCAGTGAAGACATAATTCACAGTTTGAAGGATCGTAGATCTTATCCTTGATACAGTTGGAGCAGCTTGGACATGGGTGATTCAGATGTTTAGCAATCGTTGGACTTCCGAACCAATTGTCACATTCACAACGGTTTTCATATGCCATAACTGAAAAGAAAAATTGGACCATTGAATTCACACATCTTGATAGACATTGTAAAATTCCATATAACCCCATTTAAATTTTGTTAACTCAAAAAGTTCTCAGAAACTGCGATAATCATGAGCGATGCTTGAACATGTATTGCTAACGCATAATTAATATCGTAATTAAGTGCAACGTTAACTGTCATTATCAGAGGCCTGAGACGTATCAAACTTGATCATCTTACTCCGTAACAATGATCAAAAAGGCTCTTGAAGCAGGTCATAGGGCGGTAGTATACGCCATAATGACTCTTTCCAGAACTTATAGTACAAAGATTGGAGGCGTATTTTCACTGAGAACTTTAATGGGAGGAATGAATTGTACGACGTAACGACGATCTCCAAATTTTTGTATAAACATTGAAGAACGTATTTTACGCTGTATATAACAGTGCAGGAGGCGCTGAATTCAGGAGCGTAGGTCGTTTTATACGCCGGAACTACCATTTCAAAAAGTTATTAGTAAGAGACGTATCTTTACGTTAAAATTAGGGCCCAGAAGGCTATTAGTAGCGGCCTCTAGTGCCGTATTATACGCCGTAATTACGATCTCAAATTATTAATAAGAGACGTAAAGACGTATTTTACGTCGTTATGACTATTCAGAGGGCTCTAGTAGCGGCACTTAGGCCGTATTATACGCCGTAACTACTATCTCAAATTATTAATAAGAGACGTAAAGACGTATTTTACGTCGTAATGACGATTCAGAGGGCTCTAGTAGCGGCACTTAGAGCGTATTATACGCCGTAATTACGATTTCAAATTTTAATAAGAGACGTAAAGACGTATTTTACGTCGTAATGACTATTCAGAAGGTTTTAGTAGCGTCACTTAGGCCGTAATTACGATCTCAAAACTTTTAATTTTGTGAGACGTATTAAACATAGCAATGGCCTCCAATAATAAGTGATGACGACGATAGATATTTCAGAAGTAATTAATATTTTAGAAAGGTTAAGATGGTTTCCTCGTTATGAGGAACAGAAATGTTGAAAATTTCCAAGGTCTAGCTAGTGATAATTAGGGACTAGGAGAGAAACTCCACATGTCCTTCACACTACTAACCCTAATTGCTTTCGATGAACTTCCTTTCTTCCACAGATCAAAATAGAATAAGTAGCAATTAGCTATATCACTAGTATCTAGACAATTTATGAATCTGCAACGAGAAGAAATTTAGAACTCCAAAGGAGCAAACATGAAAAGTGTACCAAGGGCTGAACACCGCATAATGAGATAACCTAACACCGCGATGTTCAGCCAAAATATGATTGGTGTTCGTAACTGCAGTCTGTTATATTCACCTGGCTGAACGGCTGGCGTAAGTGGCGTAATTGACGGCCGGAATGGCTGATGGCTGTTGTTGTGACTCTTGGGAGCAGTAAATAAGTATAACCTAACACCACCTATTGGCAATTGTGTACCTAAAATACCTCCACGAAGAGGTGATAAATATTAATATATGTTGGCTGCTGAATTTTATGATCTATTACTCGCATTCTCGTATATAAGGATGCGTCTTACTTACCATTTCATTTTTTTATGGTTTATAAAGAAATTTTGATAATCTTAATGATTTTTAATTTTCATGTTATGTTCTAAATGATACTAGTTAAGAATAATGCATTTATAAAAGTATCGCAAAATATGTGATGAATTCACGAAATGAGTGAGCCAGAAAGTTACAAACTCTTATCAGAAAGCTATGACCTGCCTGGCATGGGCACTCATACTATTAGCTATATTCTGTATTTCAATTTGGAGCATAAATTATTAATCAATTAATTCAAAATTCTAACTATTAAACGAAAGTTATTCGTTGGAAGAATTAGTTTGATTTATATCTGCGGTAGCTTCATATATAAATGAAAAGTTTTACAGACATGTAATAATATTTCTCGTATTTTTCGTTTTAGATGGCCTAATAAATGTTTAAAAAATTATCAGTTGCTTAGAGAATTGATCTCCTATAATAAAGCAATTAAAAGTATTGTTTTATCCCCCAAAAAAATATATTTTAATTTTCTCAATTTTCATGCAAATTATCACAGGTAGTCCCACAATTATTGAGTTACCAAATTTCCTGATTAATGATCATGATTACTTTCATTCACTTGTAATCTCAATACAATACATATTAACAAATAACAGTAAAAAATATAAAATTTTCCCGTTTATGTGATTTTTTTTGATGATAATCAACTTTTTTCAATGGCCCACCGGTGGGTCACCTGCACTGTACTAGAAGCGGCAGTGACCCACCGGCGGGTCACACCGCACGCAACGTGTTAAAGGATATTCTCTTATGCTGAGAAATTTTCACCTTTAACTGCGTCCTCACCAATGTAGAAGGTGACAACTTCTCTGCTTAAGGGAATATCCTTTATAACTAATAACCCCCTGTAGCTTCCCACCATTTACTTCATTTCGTTACCATTCTTACGATTTTAATTACCCAAGTAAGGAAGAAAATTTCAAAATTTGGCAACTTCTGACCAGTGTGATATTCGTACATTAGAATCTAGGTGTATATACAGTGTGTCCGCAAAAAATGTATCCACTGCCATCGAAAAAATCTTATAAGTACTATTTATAACTTATTAAAATTAATCTACGTATCTATGGTTCCAATATATTATGCATATTATCGGGAATTGATGAATATTGTAGATTCAAGGCAGTTGATACATTTTTTTCGGACACACTGTATATTCATAAAAGCCCCCTTCACTCTTACTTTTCTCTACGACGCGTTAGAAAAAAAGCTCATTTGGCATATGTTCACACTTGCGTTTTTGCAATGCCGCGTTAAAAGAAAAAGCTCATCTTATCATTTTTCTCTGATTATTATTAGGTTTTCATTGTCTCTGGTTATCATTTTCTCTGGTTAGCTATCATTTTCTCTGGTCATCATTTTCTTTGGTCATCATTTTCTTTGGCAATCATTTTCTTTGGTCATCATTTTCTTTGGTCATCATTTTCTTTGGTCATCATTTTCTCTGTCATCATTTTCATTGGTTATCATTTTCTCTGGTCATAAGGAAAAATGTAATTAGGCATGATAGGGTATGTCCTGAATTATCGAACAGTTCCACATTTTCAATCATCAACAAATAACGAGTCAAAATGTCATATTAATTATATATCTACTTTTTCTTATAGCTATGATTGAATATGTGTAACTGTCCGATAGCTAATTCATAATTTACCTAACTATAACAACTCTAATTACTATTGCCAGGGATCCTTGTTACGTGGGTATAAAATTATAACCATTATAGACAATTATTTTTCATTTTCTATTTTTGGTCTTATTTTGTCAAAAGTATTGTGTATGTATGCAATCTCAGCAGTGAAAAAAACGCTAATGTGAACGGTACAATAGCCATTCGTATCCTGCTAAAGTTCTAGCGTTTAAAATCCTGCTCGTATTTTAGCAGGGGACTGAGCTATGTTGCGTTAAAATAAACACTGCTGAAAAAATGAAGTGTGAAGGGCTCCATTAAATTCAATTGCAGCTAAATTTTTTTGCAATGAGCTCTTTTTGTAACGTGGCGTTGAGAAACGCAAATGTGAAGGGAACTAAACAGTCTCCTTCACTTAATGAACAAGCGAGTTCTTTAAATTTATCTATTTTGGGTTAATAACTTTCCTATTATTTTTTCTTTTCTTTAATTTTTTCTTCTAACAATTTAGGTGACTTTATTATTTTTGGTAGCTATCCAAAATAATTCTTAGTTTTAGCTATATATTTCTTTTAAATTAGTCTAAATTAGTTTATCGATAAAGAATAAATTTTGTAAGATTTCCCAATAATAATCATATTATTACTTTAATGCAAGTAGACAAGCTACTTTCCTATCGATGGGAAAGTCTACTTGGCTTGCACAAAGCATCCACCAATTCTCAAAATGGTTAATGTCCAAATTAACTCTTCTGAACAAAAGTATTGTAGTTTACCAAACATTTGTAACTAAATCACGTGCTATCAGTAGAGCGCATACCTTCGCCGCCACTGATAAATGACATAATGGTTGAATACTTTCAGAATTAGTAAGTTATAAATGACCTTGACCGAATCTATCCCAAAATTCTACCAGATGTTTCTTGGATATTGACCAATTATCTCAGCAAGTTTCAGGCAATTTGGTTGAATGTTTTTTAGTTATAATTGACCATGACCTTTGACCGGATCACTCCCAAAATCTAATCAAATGGTTCCTGGATATTGACCAATCGTCCCACCAAGTTTCATACAATATGGTTGAATTATTTTTTGAGTTATAATTGACCATGACCTTTGACCGGATCACTCCCAAAATTCTACCAGAAGATTACTGGACAATGAACAATCGCCCCACTAATAAAAGGCAATTTGATTGAAAACTTTTTCAATTAAGCTAGTAAGAAGATTATAAATAAATTTATGCAGACTAAAATATAACCTTCCGCAAAATGCGAAAGTAATCAAGGCATTTCTGAAACCCACTAAACCCCCACATTAACAGCCACATATTGACCCATATTCTCACCTTATCTCCATTTGAAGTAGCTACTCTAGATCCTGCTGTCAGAGGGTTTGACCTTTAACATCTATACCAGATTTAATCATTTATTTGATATTGCTCATGTTGACTTATAGCTAGCTACATAATTAATCTTTTATAAATTCTTTTCACCAGGTGCAGAAAGATATTATCTACACTATTCCTGACATTCTACCAGATGAATTCCATTCAGAAGCTGCCAAATCGATCATGTATGTGAATGTGTTGTTTTTGTGATAGCACTCATCAGTAGCTACCTAGCTAAGTGAATTTCATTACATTGGGATATTTAGAAATGGGTAAATTGTCAAATAATTAATTTTCTATTTTTGTTTGGTTGCTATCATAAGTAGCTACAACACTAAATTATCAATAATATAATGAAAAGTACAGTAATTCAGCTATTAAGCCCCCAGGGGCTCTATCCTGAAGCTGTCTGTAGTGAATGGAAGAGAAGGGGGGTGGCGTCCCTTGGTCCCCGAACTGTTGTAATTTGGATTATGGATTGTCTTTTTTCATCTCTACCATGTTTATCATTTTTTAACGCTACTTGCAGTTTTAGAGGATAGCGCTAGGGTTATGCTCTTCAACTACGAGGTCTTAGATTTTGTGTTAGGTAGGCTCGTAGGCTTCATTTACTATCACCTCTTCATTTTCCTCTTCCATCAGTGAGTGCAGCCACCGGTGCTTGTGACCCGTTTCGTCACATTCCTTGGTAAGTGACTGCATTCACGGAGTAGCTTTTCTGCATCCACGGAGTAGCTTTTCTGCATCCATGAGCATTGTCACCGACGGTAGTAAGTGACTTTGTTCATGGAGCCACTTTTCTCTCTGACTGCTTCTTTCAGTCCCTTGTATTTAATTTCCTTTTGACGTCAGCGATATGGCCTTTGGTTCCGGAGCAGACGTTAAACCCCTACTTAAAATAAAATAAAAATCAGCTATTAAACATTTTTTCATAGCTACCAAAGAGGATGTATTTGTCTTTATATTAAATGTGATTTCTTTACAGTGATCTACATAACTCATATCTGTGATCTTACAGTGATCTCTATGACTCATCTCTGTAATCTCTTTACAGTGATCTCTATGACTCATCTCTGTAATCTCTTTACAGTGATCTCTATGACTCATCTCTGTAATCTCTTTACAGTGATCTCTATGACTCATCTCTGTAATCTCTTTACAGTGATCTCTATGACTCATCTCTGTAATCTCTTTACAGTGATCTCTATGACTCATCTCTGTAATCTCTTTACAGTGATCTCTATGACTCATCTCTGTAATCTCTTTACAGTGATCTCTATGACTCATCTCTGTGATCTCTTTACAGTGTTCTCTATGACTCATCTCTGTAATCTCTTTACATTGATCTCTATGACTTATTTCTGTGATCTATTTACAGTGATCTCTATGACTTATTTCTGTGATCTATTTACAGTGATCTCTATGACTCATCTCTGTGATCTCTTTACAGTGATCTCTATGACTCATCTCTTTGATCTATTTACAGTGATCTCTATGACTCATATCTGTGATCTCTATGACTCATATCTGTGATCTCTATGACTCATATCTGTGATCTCTATGACTCATATCTGTGATCTCTATGACTCATCTCTGTGATCTCTATGACTCATCTCTGTGATCTCTATGACTCATATCTGTGATCTCTATGACTCATCTCTGTGATCTCTATGACTCATCTCTGTGATCTCTATGACTCATCTGTGATCTCTATGACTCATATCTGTGATCTCTGACTCATATCTGTGATCTCTATGACTCATATATGTGATCTCTATGACTCATATCTGTGATCTCTGTGATCTCTATGACTCATCTCTGTGATCTCTATGACTCATATCTGTGATCTCTATGACTCATCTCTGTGATCTCTATGACTCATCTCTGTGATCTCTATGACTCATCTCTGTGATCTCTATGACTCATCTCTGTGATCTCTATGACTCATATATGTGATCTCTATGACTCATATCTGTGATCTCTATGACTCATCTCTGTGATCTCTATGACTCATCTCTGTGATCTTTATGACTCATCTCTGTGATCTCTATGACTCATCTCTGTGATCTCTATGACTCATCTGTGATCTCTATGACTCATATCTGTGATCTCTATGACTCATATCTGTGATTTCTATGACTCGTATCTGTAATCTCTATGATTCGTATCTGTGATCTCTATGACTCGTATCTGTGATCTCTATGACTCGTATCTGTGATCTCTATGACTCATCTCTGTGATCTCTATGACTCATCTCTGTGATCTCTGACTCATATCTGTGATCTCTATGACTCATATCTGTGATCTCTATGACTCATATCTGTGATCTCTATGACTCAATCTGCAGGGTTGGCAAGGTAGGTTTCCCCAAAATGGGGGAAACTGAGAAATTGGGGGAAATCTAAATCATAGTAATAGCTACCTATTACTTATCCAAAGGCTTCACGATATCTGTGTACCCCTTTACGATATCTGTGTGCCTCTTTACGATATCTGTGTGCCTCTTTACGATATCTGTGTGCCTCTTTACGATATCTGTGTGCCTCTTTACGATATCTGTGTGCCTCTTTACGATATCTGTGTGCCTCTTTACGATATCTGTGTGCCTCTTTACGATATCTGTGTGCCTCTTTACGATATCTGTGTGCCTCTTTACGATATCTGTGTGCCTTTTACGATATCTGTGTGCCTCTTTACGATATCTGTGTGCCTCTTTACGATATCTGTGTGCCTCTTTACGATATCTGTGTGCCTCTTTACGATATCTGTGTGCCTCTTTACGATATCTGTGTGCCTCTTTACGATATCTGTGTGCCTCTTTACGATATCTGTGTACCCCTTTACGATATCTGTGTGCCTCTTTACGATATCTGTGTACCCCTTTACGATATCTGTGTGCCTCTTTACGATATCTGTGTGCCTCTTTACGATATCTGTGTGCCTCTTTACGATATCTGTGTGCCTCTTTACGATATCTGTGTGCCTCTTTACGATATCTGTGTGCCTCTTTACGATATCTGTGTGCCTCTTTACGATATCTGTGTGCCTCTTTACGATATCTGTCTCTTTACGATATCTGTGTGCCTCTTTACGATATCTGTGTGCCCCGTTACGATATCTGTGTGCCTCTTTACGATTTCTGTATACAGTATGCCCCTTTACGATGCCTGTATACAGTATGCCCCTTTACGATGCTTGTATACAGTATGCCCCTTTACGATGTCTGTATACAGTATGCCCCTTTACGATGCCTGTATACAGTATGCCCCTTTACGATGTCTGTATACAGTATGCCCCTTTACGATGCTTGTATACAGTAAGCCCCTTTACGATGCCTGTATACAGTATGCCCCTTTACGATGTCTGTATACAGTATGCCCATTTACGATGCCTGTATACAGTATGCCCCTTTACGATGTCTGTATACAGTATGCCCCTTCACGATGTCTGTATACAGTATGCCCCTTTACGATGTCTGTATACAGTATGCCCCTTTACGGTGCCTGTATACAGTAAGCCCCTTTACGATGCCTGTATACAGTATGCCCCTTTACGATACCTGTATACAGTAAGCCCATTTACGATGCCTGTATACAGTATGCCCCTTTACGATGCCTGTATACAGTATGCCCCTTTACGATGTTTGTATACAGTATGCCCCTTACGATGCCTGTATACAGTATGCCCCTTTACGATGTCTGTATACAGTAAGCCCCTTTAAGATGCCTGTATACAGTATGCCCCTTTACGGTGCCTGTATACAGTAAGCCCCTTTACGATGCCTGTATACAGTATGCCCCTTTACGATGCCTGTATACAGTATGCCCCTTTACGATATCTGTATACAGTATGCCCCTTTACGATGTTTGTATACAGTATGCCCCTTACGATGCCTGTATACAGTATGCCCCTTTACGATGTCTGTATACAGTATGCCCCTTTACGATGCCTGTATACAGTATGCCCCTTTACGATATCTGTATACAGTATGCCCCTTTACGATGCCTGTATACAGTATGCCCCTTTACGATATCTGTATACAGTATGCCCCTTTACGATGTTTGTATACAGTATGCCCCTTACGATGCCTGTATACAGTATGCCCCTTTACGATGTCTGTATACAGTAAGCCCCTTTAAGATGCCTGTATACAGTATGCCCCTTTACGATGTCTGTAGCTATACAGTATGCCCCTTTACGATGTATGTTTGTTCCTTTGATTCATAATAACTAATTAGTAAGAAACTGTGATAACTAAGGGATAATAACATCAAATATACTGATATTCAATATTTGTATTTTCTTTTATTGTTCACTGTAGATAAATATGACAGAACTAAAATTTTACATTTGTTACTTGATACTTCCATTTGGTATATAGATATAACGTCCTAACATATCCAATTATATAACTTGCTGTGGTAACCAGCAAGCTTAATTACGAATTGAGTATAGAGCACTCTGTAGTCTGAACTGGTTAGTGTTGTTTCCATAAAAATTACATAACCTTCTAGCTAACATTGCACATGTCATGGGATGATGGGAGTGAAATTATGATTACTACCTACATTAATTATTATTCATTATAGCTAATAAAATATTAAAATTTTGGTAATTAGCTATTATTATTAATTGATGAATAAATTAAATGGAAGTAGTTATTCCAATATATAGCTAATATTATACATTTATTAATCATTCGATTCAATGATTCATTAGACATATAACTACTGCAATACATGTTAATGGTCAATATGTAAACTTAAATTTATCATTTACAGACTACCAAGTTTTCTCCAGTTTCACCTGGAGGAAACTAAAGAAAACCTCCTTGGGGTTTCCACCAACCAACCTTGCATATGATCTCTGTGATCTCTTAAACAGTGATCTCTATGACTCATCTCTGTGATCTCTTTACAGTGATCTCTATGACTCATCTCTTTTATCTCTTAAACAGTGATCTCTAGGACTCATCTCTTTGATCTCTTTACAGTGATCTCTATGACTCATCTCTGTGATCTCTTTACAGTGATCTCTATGACTCCTCCCCATCACTGTGCCCCACCATTCTGGACGCGCTGCTTCACATGTCTCTGCCAGATGATACTATCAGTGAGCTTCACAACACTGTGCTGTCATCCCTACAAGCGGCACACCCCAATCACTTGCCCTGTATTCTTAGATTTATCTTGAATAACACTTCCAGTAGTGATGCGTACAAAGTAAGTAAGGACTAACTAATTTGAGGAATGATGTCATTAAATGTCGAATTAGTGTGGCTATTGGAATATGATTAGTCTCCAAAATAGACTAAGGAAGATATGTTACGATTATAAATTCATATCCTTCAAATAAACGGCATGCTATTAACTACTTTATAGTAGTGTCTTTATTATAGGGAAACACTGGATGAGAGTCATCCAAATTTTTAGTGTGTATTTTTACTAATATGATATTGAAGAAGATGTCTGTTTTGTTACTTGTCAGGTGCTATGTGATGTACGTCAGAAGCTCCACATTCCCCCTGATGACTCTTCTGATATGCCAGATCTGATATTTAAGACTATAAAGAGCTGTCTGCTGCTCAATAAATTTCTCACTGGAGCTTGGCTCAAGGTTTGTTCATAGTTTTTGGAATTTTATTTCGGTGTCTTGTAAGTTGGCAAGTCCAATTCTATAGCTACCAAGCTAGGGTTTGATTGTTCTTAATGATGTATTTTACCTCAGGTTCTACTTTATTTTATTATCAACTGACAGAGATGTATTTCCATTAAATACGTTGCTACTGAATTATTAAACCACTCCATCTTTGTAGCTTTTTTTAAATTAAATTCCTCCTAATCAAAAAGTTTAATTTTGTAGCTAACTATATGAAAAATAGTCACCTACACACATAATAATTAGATATTCTTCACATTTATCAGACTATTGTGGATGCTTCTTCCGTTCGTGACTGTGACTTGTGGCTGCTATTCTTGGCTCACGATAGCATTCTACCAAAACGCAAAGTCATCTACTCCATCCTTAGGAACAAAGTTAGAGCAGGTCTGCAGTATGACGTCATTGTCCGCAAAACATTTGAAGTTAATCCTTCTGTGAGTGTTGCTAGCAAGTAATTACTATAGCGCACAAGTAGCTACTGGATTTATAGTTATGTGAAATATTCTTCTTCTTCAAACGGATATCACAGTAATAGCTAAGTTCTTTCACTCGGATATTCAGCCAATTTCTCATCAATTAACTATTTAGCTAATATTACAAGTAGCTAGCTATATAGCGTTTTTTTTTTAAATAACCAACTAACTCAATATAACCAATGAACTATAGCTAGTACTGTTATTCACAACTTGCACAGTCACATCAATCCTTTATTTCGGTAATGATATCTTTTGAGTCTCACACTTTGCATCGTTTTAGGTAGCTACTTCATATCTTTTACCATCTCTTCACATAGCTACCTGTTTTACCATCTCTTCACATAGCTACCTGTTTTACCATCTCTTCACATAGCTTCCTGTTTTACCATCTCTTCACATAGCTACCTGTTTTACCATCTCTTCACATAGCTACCTGTTTTACCATCTCTTCACATAGCTTCCTGTTTTACCATCTCTTCACATAGCTACCTGTTTTACCATCTCTTTACATAGCTACCTGTTTTACCATCTCTTCACATAGCTACCTGTTTTACCATCTCTTCACATAGCTACCTGTTTTACCATCTCTTCACATAGCTACCTGTTTTACCATCTCTTCACATAGCTACCTGTTTTACCATAAATCACTTACTAAGTGCTCACTTGTTCAGTTGATGCAGGAGTTCTTCAAAACAATTCAGAAGATTTCGAGTGTGATGCTGAGATCAAATGTGGAAGTTATAAGTGACTTTGGCTCTTCTCTTTACAAGTAAGGCAACTCTCTCTGGCGTGACGTCACATTAGTTACGCGTGAATTGATAGCACTGAGTAACTATACATTAAATAGGCTGTGAATATTACATAGCTAGTAGCTAGCTTAAATGCATCCACGGAAAGTGTACATCACTTTACTTTATAAGTTTTTCATTCAAATCTCTCGTAGTTATTTATATTAGCTACCTACTTTATACAACGTTACTGAACGCCGGAGTTAAATTTTTTAATATTACAGATTACTAAAGCTAGACAAATGCCATAAAGTCAATAAATGCCATAATGTCCTAAAATGCCATAAAGTCCTAAAATGCCATGAAGTCCTTAAAATGCCATAAAGTCCTAAAATATCATAAATTCCTAAAATGATGAAAAGTTTTATTTTGGGTTTTTTATACTATTTAATAATTTGGTAAGTCGGTACAGTTGATGGGTTATATTGGCAAATTTTTAGAACGTTATAATTAAATCAAAATTTGTCTGAATTATTATATAAATAAACTACTTCTGTTACTTCAAGAATTAGCATAGTCACCACTGTATCAAGTTTTCTGTAACTCTTCACATCAATTTTTTAGCATAGACTCTGCCATTAGTAAAAAATAAAATTGCGAATGATCAATATAATAAACTATTCAAAGAGAGATATATGTAGAACCTAGTAATATTTGTAATATTTACAATAGAAAAACTGTCAGGTTCAAGTGACAAAAATTGTGTTTTGTCTAGTAGCTAAGTGGTTTTTCCTGTACAACAGTTTCAGAATATTTTAATTGGTCTAATTATCTTAATATATGGTTTGTTTAGTCTGAGGTTGTCTTCAAAGAGGGTTTGCTGTAAATAAAAATTTTGAATTTAGCTAATATTGGAATTAGTTACATTTCATGAATTTCAATTTACCTAACCTTTTTTTTATAGTACTTTTAGGATAAATTTAAATAAATGTATTAATATACTATAAACTAGATTCATTGAATATTTTTTTATTTAAACGGACTAAAAACTGATGATTTTATATTCCAAAATGCTAATTTATTCGTTGTAAATACCTATTTATTAATCCTAAAAATTTATGTTCAAGTCCTAAAATCCCATTTTTAGGTCCTAAATTGTCTTTATAGGTCCTAAAATGTCTATAGGTCCTATAATGCCATTATTTAGGTCCTAAACTGCCTTTTTTGAGGTCCATAAATGCTTTTTTTAGGTCCTATAATGCCATTTTTATAGGTCCTAAAAGTCCGGGTTAACATGTTCTTAATAGTATTTTTTCATAGACTACAATCATTTGGCATGCTTTTTTCTCGGCAGATTTACGTTCGAGTGCTGCATTACTTCAGCCACATGCAACTCTCTGCTACAAGAGACAGTTAGTTCACTGCTCTGTCACCTTGGGGATGTTAATTACCACGCCAGGTAGTAGCTAACTATAGCACACAGTAAATAATGATTACACTGTTAGTCTCTAACACTTTCCCATTACACTGTTAGTCTCTAACACTTTCCCATTACACTGTTAGTCTCTAACACTTTCCCATTACACTGTTAGTCTCTAACACTTTCCCATTACACTGTTAGTCTCTAACACTTTCCCATTACACTGTTGCAAAATAAAATATTCAATAGATGAGATCATTTGTAACTTGCGTTTCTTCTCGCGCGTTAAAAAAAGCTTAAAAAATTTAGCTGCAATTGATTTTAACGGAGCCCTTCACACTTGCATTTTTATAAACGCAACATAGCTTAGTCTCCTGCTACGAATGGCTATTGTACCGTTCACATTAGCTTTTTTTTTGCATACATACACAATACTTTTGACAAAATAAGACCAAAAATAGAAAATGATAAATAATTGTCTACATTGGTTATAATTTTATACCCACGTAACAAGGATCCCTGGCAATTGTGATAAGAGTTGTTATAGTTAGGTAAGTTATGAATTATCGGACAGTTACACATATTCGATCATATAAGAAAAAGTATATAGCTAATTAATATGATATTTTATTCGTTAGCTATTTGTTGATGATCGAAAATGTGGAACTGTTCGATAATTCAGAACATACCCTATTATGACAAATTTTTTTTTTCCTGCTACCAGAGAAAATGATAACCAATGAAAATGATAAACCTAATAATAATCAGAGAAAAATGGTAAGATGAGCTTTTTTTAATACGGCGTTGCAAAAACGCAAGTGTGAACACATGCCAAATGAGCATTTCTTCTAACGCGGCCTGAAAAATCCAATCTAAAATTGTTATTACTCTATTCATTAGAACTAAAGTAACTTGTTCTACATGTGTATTTTCGATATCTTTCTTCTAATTGTTTGTGATTGGTTACAGTTATAATGACAATATAAATTGTACAATAACAATAGTTGCCCAAAAACAATGTTTAGCAACTCATTATCAACACATAAAATCTTAAATCTAATATTAAAATATGTGAACATAATGTTAATATTTTTAATGTTTTACACAATTTATACATTTTTGCTAATTGTTTTCATATATCTTGAAAGAAGGTAAATGTATATTAATGAAAATTTCATTTAGAATACCAGCAGAATAATGGAAATATCTGTTATTACCAAACTCTTTTTGACCGCACCTGTATATTTATTGTAATACGCTATTTGAGTATTCTGGTGTGTTTTGCAATACTCTACGACTTTCTAATAAAGAAGAATTTCTGTTAATTTAAAATAATAATACAGATGGTAGAAATATTACAAATGACTACCTATATCGTTTCCTAAATACCATTGCCTTAAAGAAAACATAAGTTACTTACCTAAAAGTGAACCTAATAATACGAAGTAGAATTAGTATAACTCCCTTGTTCTTCTATCTATTCTAATATAGAAGTAGCTATAGCTCATTAACTACTAGAGTATCATTTTGTTTATTGAACCCTTCTCTATGCACAGTTCAATTTGCATAAAGATTCATTAATTTTTGTGAATATTATAATGATTTTCCCCGACGAGGAGTGCATGAGTAGGTTTTTCTGTGTTTGTGTGCTCATGCAGTGAAAGCTGCCTCTGCGTGGAGTGGGGGAGGCATTTGCTCCTTCGAGCAGCCTAACATCACTCCTTGTTCTAATGAAGAACAAGTCCCTTACAGTCCAATTATGGATTAAATAGTTGAGGAAGGTAACCTCATAAAATAATCCCCTCGATATAGGCAATATCAAATATGATCAATACAACTAAGGTCACGGCCCCCAGTCCCGGGCAGCCCCTCCATTCGTCGCTGAGTGGGGGGCAAGGGGGTGCGAAAATCTCCCGGTTCAATTGAGCGATAATCCGTCAACAACTGACACCCATTTGGACACTGATTTGGTTCGCACTGAAAAACCTGAACAAATAATAGAACCTTACGAACCTTCCTAGCAAAGAGGCAGTAGAAGGATGAATACAATAAAAACATGGAAGGAATACAGAGAACTGAAAAGTTTGGACGAATTATTCAACCAAGAACAACACTTCGAGAGGTAGCTCCTATAACCCGAGCTTTCCAGGTGCTATTATTGATAGAGATATAAATATCCTAAAAAAAAGACAAAGAATTAATCCAAAAATAGGAAAAGCAGAGAAAATTACTAAGTCGAGACAAAATTCACTATTATTCAAAGCCAAAACTCAGGAATTACCAAAATAAGTTTAAGACTATTCAAAATCTGGACAATAAACCAAAAATAGTAGAATCCCACAGGAATTTTAACTGAGCAAAAGGTGTCCTAAGATCAAGAGCATTGGGACAAAAGTCTGATGAGGAACTGACTGAACATCTACAGGACCAAGGAGTTGAAGAAGTCAGGAGAGTGAAGACAAAGAGAGATGACAAATAAATAGAAACTAACACCTATATTATCACTTTCTCCTGTTCTGACTGCCCTTGTGCAATCAAGCTAACTGACTGGCACTACGAAAAGTTTGAGGAGTTCAAACACAGACCACAGCAATGCTTCAAATGTCAGAAATTTGGTCATGTAGCATAATACTGCCGAGCAGAGGAGAGTGTATGGTCTAGGTGCATACAAATGAGTCCTGCTGCTGTGTAATAATAACTTGTCCTGTTATTATTGCAGTTGTTCGTATATGAGCTCATCTCGAGACTGCCCTAAATACAAGAGTGAAGAGAAAATCATGGATACTAAGGTGAGACTGAAGATATCCAAATCTGAGGTGATGGATATGATTTTCCAATCCCACCCTGAGTTGGAAGAATTATACTCAAGGAATGAGGATAGAAGAATGAACAATAATACATACAATACAACGCCGATTGTCGGAACCGAAATAATCAATTCCAATATTCAAACGCCAGAAGTACTGAACGAAGAGAATATTAATGCATCTGCTTACCCTCGTAATACTGATGTTGTTCCTGAAACTCAGTTATCTGAGTTTTCACAGGCACCACCAATAGCTCCTGCTAAACAAATTTCTGCTAAACCACTTCCTAAAAATTCATCTGAAGATGAATCTATTGATATGGAAATACAACACTGTAATTCAGACTTAGAACATAACCCAAGAGATTAATCTAACCCAAGAACCAACTCAAAAAGAAAATATCGTTCTTCCCAAAGTCTTGTGACCTATGACTCAGATACTGAAATAGAAGAAAAACGATATTCCTTAAAATCGTTACCGAAGAAGAAAAATATTGTAACGACGACTCAAAGACAAGAACTTCTAACCGAAGAGAGCATATCCTGCAAGACATATTCGGGAGCTTTAAAATCCTCTTCTGTTCGTGTTGAGAAAAAGAATGTCGATGAAATTAAATATTTAAAGATACTCGTCATAAGAAATCAAACTAGTCAGTCGCTGCCTCCAGACAGACACCGCAATGTATCTGGAAGATAGTGACTTCTCCTTGTTTGCCTTATTTAGATGCATCCCATAATTCAATGGAATATACAGTCCTATTATACACGTTTTTCTGATCTTAAACTTCTAATCATAGAACACTCTCCGCGTGTTCTATGCTTTCAAGAGACTTGCATTTCACCAAACAGACTTACCTTTCCACCATCATCATATCTTTTTACATCTAATCTTACAAGAAGCGATTTGAATGAACTTGGAACAGCTGTTTTGGTCCACAGTAAACTATTCAGCCAAATAATTGAACTAAACACAAATCTACAAGCCACTGCTGTGGCAGTTGGACTAGGAATACTGTACACAGTATGTTCCTTGTATCTTCCTCATCTACCTGTAAATAACCTGAAATAATACTTTAATAACATCATAGATCATCTCCCAGAACTACTCCTATTACTTGGAGATATGAGTGCCCGAAGCTCTATGTAGGGAGACACAATTGCCAACCCAAATGCACGTGGAACTGTCATAGAGCAGCTTCTCTAAGAATAATCAATATCTCTTTTGAATGACGGAAACCCAACTCACTACCATGTGCAAAACGATTCTTACTTTGTGGTAGATCTTAGTATATGCTCTTTAAATTGCATCCTTGATATATCTTATTCGATATCACCAAGTCTAAATGGTAGTGACCATTTCCCTGTAGTACTGTGAATTGAAACAGCTGACGTAACCATATAGGATAAACCAGCAGCTCATGACGTTAAAAAGTCTAGTGATGGGACGATTAATCGGAATAATCGGAGAATCGGGGTTTTTCAAGTTATCAGGAATCGGAGTTCCAAAATTTTAGGGCGCCTCCGATACCTAAAACGATTATTTGTGTATTATATGTAATGTGGTAATAAGTATATATGTCCTGTAATAACTTAAAATGTACTATGTATTATTTTTAGATATGGTCTAACACAATACTGCCAAATAAGTTAGTAAGTAGCTAGTAACTAATTAAACATCTTGTACAGTAATTTCAAATAAATTAAATATATTCCAGACTTCCAATACTCTAACAATCACTTTAGTGTAGGTTTCAAGGTGTTGCCAAATTTCAACATGGAGCGGTGGCAAATTTTCAGTGAGAGAAAAATCATGCAACTCTGCTAATCTTATAATTAACAGAGTTGCTAATCTAACAATATCATTTAGGATTTTTTCGAAGGTTATGAATTTAAATTTTTACTCTTTAGAGAATTATAGAAGTATTAGCTTTGATTTACGAACTTTATTAATTAGTTTATAAATATCATTAAGTATTTTTTTTTCAAAAGTTATGAATTAAATGTTTACTGTTTAGAGAGGGAGGAATCAAAGGGTTAAGTATGAATCTATGCTTCATTCCAGCTTTAAGAATTTTAATATTTAGTATGTACATTAATGATTAATCAATAAAATGAAAACTAATGTGTTAGAAGAGTTTCAATAAAGTATTTCTGGCTTTACCATATAAGTTTCAGCCTACATGTACAAATTAATTTATGAAATTATTAATAAATTGAAGATTTAATATGGTACATGGTAAGGTATCATTAGGTAGCTAAATATCTAGCCCAATAAAAAAATAATCGGGAATCTGTTAATTTGGGTAGAATCGGAACCGTTCAAAATTTTGGTATCGTCCCATCACTATTAGAAATGCTGACTGGATTCAATTTGATCATCTGACTTCTGATCTCGGAGCATTGGAGGATGTTGAATAGGCTGATCAGATAGTGGACAAACTCACAGAAATTATAACACAGGCTGCAGATCAATCCATCCCAAAGAAACCTACTATGCACTGTCAACCTCCTGTGCCCGGCAATTGAAGATAATCGTAATAGAGCAGAACCATCTATACGCAATAACCCAACAATATTCAATAGAATTGCATACAAACACGCACGAGTACGATTCTAATACCATACTAAGCTTGCAAGAGCGGAGAGCTGGAGAAATTTCTTATCTACAATAAATAAAAAGTACAAAAAATATCGGGAAAATTTAAGCAAACACCAAATCCTATCTTGAAAGATAGCAATGGGAATTTAATCTGTGATACACAGAGAGTTGCCAATACATTAGCAGAATCTTTTCCAAATATATCCACAGACCAGTCTTATAGCCATAAATTTCTTCAATACAAATCTATTGAAGAGAGAAGAGAGCTTCGATTTACAAGTAATGAAAATCTAAGGTATAATAATATTTTCACCCAAAAAGATGAGGCATTCTCATCTGTATCTAAATCATGACCTGGACATGACAAAATTACCTAATCCATTATCAAACACGCAAATCAATTAAAGGAATAGAAAAGTCAAAATCAAACAATCGCCAAATTGGTTTTAAATCGATTCAGAATATTTAATTATGTAATATTTGAATGCTCGTTTATTTTTAAAATGTTCATATAAAAAGTATTTAATAAAATTAGCGACACCTAGCGGAAGCATTTGCTCTCATTAGTATGTACGTGAGTATGTTTGTTGTTTTTATATTAATTTGTGTATGCAGTAATCAATCTTTGTTTGCGTCTAAATGATGAAGAGATTCAAGACAAGAAGTCATAGTTTTAAAAATAAAACCATCTCTTCACTTGCGCTGGAATTTAGATAAAAACTTACTTCAGTTGGTTTGTTTACAAGATGGCGCCATCTACCGTTAGCATTTGGTAAGAAATTAATTATATATAAAATGGTATGTTTCCATTATTAGATTTTATTGAACATTTCAATTCTACACGAATACTTTATTCTTACTAAGCAATCGTTTAACATTAAAATTGTTAAAACAAAAAATGACTGAACTGCCCCTTTAATGATAGGTGCAATTCTGAACATATTCAACAGAATATACGAGTCTAATATATAGCTACCCAAGGATGTGGTCATTAGCTGTTATTTTTGCAAACTTTAAACCAGGTAAAAACCCAACAGATACTTGTAGCTACAGACGAATTTAGCTAATAGCTACTATGTATTTTGAGAAAATGGTAAATTCAAGACTTGTTTGGTACTTGGAAGATAACAATCTATTTAATTAACAACAAAGCTATTTCGACGGAATAGAAGTAGCTACTACTGATAATTTAGTGGACCAGAAAACAGCAACCACTTCATTGAAGTATTCTTTGATCTAAAAAAGGCAAATGATAGCGCCTGGAAACACGGTATCATTATGAAGCTAGTTATATCAGTTCGGATTGAGAGGCAACCTACCTTTGTTCATTCATGGGTCTCTTTCAAATAGGCGAATGGTGGTACGTGTTGGTGCAACCTAGTCAAATGAATACCCAACTCAAGAAGGAATACCCCAATGGAGTGTTCTGACCTGCACCCTCCTACAGAAATGCAGTAGGAAACCAGAATATACAAGATATTAAACTGCCATGCAGTTATATTAAATGCCATTTTAAAAGAAAAAGCCAAGAAAGATGGAAATGAGAGTGGAACGCAATACCCCAGAATGCCAATAAACTCAGAAATATCAAAAACTATCCAAAATCCTATAAACACTGCTACTTTGAAAATAGATACTGGGAACGCACTTTCTGTAGACTCAGAATTGGGCACACTCATTTTATTTTTTTATTTATTCGAACAAAATGTTCCCTTAAAATATTCAATTCAATTGAAACGCTGGGATACGTTCAAATTGTTTGAATTACAAGTTTCAAAATAAAAGTACCAAAAAAATTTAAGGAGAGTATAAAGGCCCGTAAAGCTATAAGGCTTCTGGGTCATCCTATATATGTAAATTAAAATGCGTGTCTAATTGTACATCGTTACTTCAGAAGAAAAAAAAATAGGATTTGACTCACCAGTACTTAATGAACCTTGATGAGCAAGACAGGCCCCTATGTGACGCATGTCAGGTGCACTTAACTGTGCATCACAATATCATGGAGCGTCCAGCTTTCCTAAAGAGGAGTGTCTCACCGAAATTTGAAATAATTTTCATAAAAAAAATTGCATAAAAACTAAAAAGACACCTTGTAATGTCCCAAACCATGTGTAAAAATATTAGGTGAAAGTTGTCTGCAAGTGCATCATATAAGGGAGGGGTGAGGCTTGGGAAGAGCTTAGGGAAGCCAAAAACAAGGTGTATTATAAATAGTAGTATTTGTTTGTTTCTAGTATCTTTCATGTAATCAATATAGTAAGTACTGCTGTTATAGAAATTTAAAGAAAAAATTTAAAAATCGAAAACTGGCCGTTCTGAACACTTTTCATTTTTCAACTCCTAAAGCCTATCAACTTTTGACTTAGGACTCAGAGCCTTTTTTTATATTCAGAATTTAGTTGTCTACAAAAGTACGATCAGTTGATATGTTATTTCGCAACTTGTAAAGAAGTGTGTCGGGAAATGTAACCTTATTGCAACAATAATCGAAAAAATATGATTTTTTATTATTATTGTTTTTTTTTTTTTTGGGGGGGGGAGGAGGTGTGAATTTGATGGAACGGATCGTGCTATTGGAGAGAGTAAAATTCTGAACAAAATGTCTCGAGGCCAAATAATGGGAGAGAGAAGTAGGAATTTAAAAAAAGGCTAAATTTTGCGGTTTTTCGTGGGGGTGGGAGAATGGGGGAGATTTGAAAAAAAAATTGTCTATTTCATAGTATGATCAAGTCTGAGAAAATGGAGCATCTCACTCTTCAAAAAAAAAAAGTGAGACACTCCCCTTAATTAAAGGTTGGCTTCTGTTATGAATAATAATGAATTTGCTGATGTGATGGATGATCATAGCTACTTTGGAGGGCCACTTTACAGATTTGTTGAAAGAATTAACCTTTCAAATAAACTTTAACTGAGAGACATCTAATATAAATCGACCTCAAACAAATTGAAACGAGACTCGCTCTTGAATAGCCGATGTGCTGCTAGTGTGATTAAATTCTTATATATAATAATAATAATAACAATTATAACGATTTTATTAACCTAGCCGCTGGCGCAGCGGACCAGTCCTAAAGACAAACTAATAATAATTTTAAACCGATTTGGAAGCTGTCTTTTCATGACTTTTTCTTTTTCTCACTTAATTACAAACGATTAGACAAAAACGAAGGTGATAATGATAGGATACTCGTATTAATCATATATCAGAGCTCTCTCAGTCGTGAGATGTTACGAATGTATTTGAGTACATAAGGGTGAATGTCTCACTGTAATCAGTTAACTGGAACCCTTATAGCGGCTTACTAAATCTAAGAGTCTCCCTCCTCGCTAAAGGTCAAATTAACGCGGCCGCTGAACAGGATAGAGCCATGCGCGGCTCTCATTTTGGACTGCTACCCGATATATCCCCTGTACCCTTTTCCAATGGAACATCTACGGCCGAAGCGGCTAGAGCCGCTCTTGGTGCAGTCCAGCCGCTGCGGCTAGTAGTAGTTTTTAAAGCTATCTTTAATATTTGGAGGATAAATAAGTGAAGCATGATAACAGACAAAGTTTGCTGTTAATTTAGGTATCTTTGATACTTTTTCCATTCAATATTAATAAATAAATGAATTAATATTAAATTAATTAATTAATACTAAATTAATTAATTAATACTAAATAAATTAATTAATACTAAATAAATTAATTAATACTAAATAAATTACCAATTAATTCTAATAAAATAATTTACAATTTTATAAATTAAGTGACACTGACGGTTGTAGACCAGCTGCTAGTTTTAGTAAGCAAACTTTTGAGGGCTAGGTTATTATAAGGTTAATGGGTTGTGAAAATGGCTTTGTCTAATATATTATCTTTATTAGACAACAGCATCATTAATAAAATATATTTATTTCCTGGTTTTAAAATATTCAAATAGTTATTCCTTTTATAAATTATTGACAAAATGGAGAAATGTATTTTGGTAAAAAAGGAAGGTAGCTACAAGTTAAAATTTTAATAAAGGTCGTTCAGACCACCCCTGCAATATGAAAGTCAGAGTGATGATTTTAATTTCCACTGTGATAAAGTTGGTCAAAATTAAAATCAGGACAGGTATTCCGATGAGCATATTGCCGAATATTCTGATTAATTACTACTACGCTCATATAAAATACACCTTCGTCCTCAATTAAAATATCTTCTCCAAAACGAACATGACTTTCCAAGAACCAGTTGTCGAAATTTCTACTTCGTGAAGAATCTGTTTCAAGAAGTTGATGTCTGACTTTCATTTTTTAAGGTGGCATTGTAGGTTATGGTTAGTAATTCGATTGGTTGAAGAGTTTGATATATTTAATCCATTTCTCCTGACATAAAGATTTCTATTTTGAAAAATGAGTTGCTGAACAAAATTGATTTTGTCTTCAGATCGTACTATTCTCTTGCGACATGAACGACCCTTGTTAAAATTACAACTTGTCCCATCATTTTTGTAATCAACTAATCACATTTATCAGGTTCGGCATAATTTTATATAAAAGAATACTAATTTGAATGCTTTTGAAACATGGAAATAAATCTGTTTCATTGTGGGTTGTTGTCTAATGAAGATATATTTTATGCTTGAACTTGCTTTACTATCCGTTTGCTGACCACGCCCGTATAATATGAAGTTCTATGAATTAACATTTTTAAAGACATATTAATTTAGCGTGGATAGGACTTTTAAAGCATTTTAGTATCTAACTATTTCACTTCTATTTTTCAAATAGTAATACCAATTATTTAGTTAAATTTATCTAAAAAAAAAAATTCTAAACTTGAAAAGCCATGAAATATCAGGAGGCTCACTACAATATCATTATTTTTACATTCAAAATGTTTCCAGCGCAATTATACTTAAATACATTTCTTTTGTGTGAGATTAAGGAAATTTCATAAAGCTTTAGCTATAGCTACTATATTAATAGTTCATATCTACGTAAATTGAAAAATATTGTAACAAATGAATTGACATGAATGTAGCTACTTGAGCTTCAAATTACATGATGTAGTTACAGTAGTCTAACAATGGCGTTAAAATATTGACATCAAGTAATGCAACTCATAAATCTTTAGAACTTTATTTTTAGCTCTGACGAAGCTGTAGCTGTGTACGTTTTAATGTTGTTGGCTTGAATTTTTATCTTCATTCAAAATTAGTTCCACTCAAGGTATATTAACTACAAGGTAGAGTATTGCGCAGGTTCATATCAAGATGATTACAGTTTTGTTGTGAAAGACGCTGGCTGGTGTGCGGCCGTGTGCCCCATGATAATTATTTTTTTCATAGAAACCATGTCTGTTATTCATTCTTTTTAGAATAAAATGCCTTTCAACTTGTTTTTTGGACTAAACTGGCTGTATTCAGCATTGTGAAAACTTTTCATATATTTTTTAGTAAGGTTTAATAGGGAAAAACGGATTGTTTTTCTTCAAAGTACGTTTATGTAAGAGCTGTCGATCCTGTCTCTTCTTATCCTGTCTATTTCTTCCTAATTCCTACATTTTTAGAAAACCTAAATAATTTAATCAGAACAATTACACTTTTTTCATTGCATCCGCACACAGCATAAACAACCACGGCAAAAATTCTTATATACAAATAATTAATTAAGTCGCTGTATCTATTATTGCAGGGGCACACGGCCGTGTGTTCGTATGTGCGTATTTGTTTATGCGCAGAGGAGTCTAAAATTCGTATCAAGGCGTAGCATACCTTGTTAAGTTAATATACCTTGGTTCCACTAGTTTCTTAATAATTTTGCATATGACTTTGAGAGTACTGGACATCTGTAGACAAACAATTCATGCTCGAAACTTAAAATTTGAACTGTGAATAATTTCCTCGTCTGATACGATTTTATAAACTCTATTCAAAATTGACTTTCTTCCGTGGTATGGTTTTGTAATAGTAGAGGGCAGTTGTAGTTATATAAAGGATTTATTTGATTAGATAAAAATTCATCTCCATAATTAATCTTCAACGAATATATTGTTTGAGTTAGCTATTACTGAATATTTGTCCTCTGTTGTTTCTCTCGTCTCATGATGTTAACTAACCAATAGTTATTCTCCAGATACTCTTCCTTGAAACTACTCTCCAAACTGACGCACCACCACACTCAAACTATGGCACGCTTTGCAATGATTTTGAAGGTAACCGTTTTCAAAAAGTAATATTACCTTCATCTATTACTTGTTATATTTAATAATAAATCAATCTAAAAGGATTTATATTCACTTGCATCTCCACACAGCCTAAATATTGAAGAAATTATATATCAATGACTGCATTGCTGTTATTTTATCAACAAATTAAATGAAATATATATCTGGTAGCTAAATGTTCTTTAGTTTAGTTCCGTACAGCTTTACGATTTCAGTAAGATAAAACATGATTTTAAACTTCATCCCACATGGTTTTCGGGAAATATTTCAATCGCTTAATTTTGTTGTTTACGTGCAAAAGGTAAACTATATATTGTACAACCACTCTCGTATAGAGCATAAACTTCTCTCTGAATCTCATTTCCGCATCTTCTAATGTACGAGGGTTTTCATACTTGAGAAGAATTTGTAGCTATTAGAGATATTAATAATTTTCTTTGCTATATCTACATATACTTGTGAACAAAGTATTACATTTATATAAAATATGAAGAATAACTGTAGCTACTAAGTAAGAATAACTGAAGCTACTAAGTCTAAGAACAACTGTAGCTACTAAGTCAGATTAGTAAAACCTTGTCAACAGTCAAGTAGCTTCTAAAACCTTTCCATTGTTATTGGTGTAGCTAATCAAAAATGTTGACCATTTCGATGGTTCTTTACATTTATAACCTGAGACGTTAAAATCATATCTTCACACAAATTGGCTATATCCTCAAGAAATTTGTGTTTCAGAGCTCCATGGAACAGTTGGATCGTTTAACAATTCAAGAAAGCAGATGCTTGTTAGATTCAATTTGTGCTGTAGCAGACTATGCCCCTAATACTGTACTCAACTCTGAACTTGCTATTTTCACGAGGAAAATGCTCAATAATGATGATATCAGGTGACTTGATGGTAGCTACTGCCTTTCAAACAAACCACCGTTAGCTACCTGATTCTATGTCTTCTAATTGCTTATTCTTGTACTGCTAGGTACAAAAGACTAGGCGTACTGAGTGCTGTCTTGACTTTGAAGAACTCTAACAGAGATGATGACGATAGCATGGGCATGAATCAGCACTTAAATATGGTGCGAAGCTGCACCGCCAACAACCCATCAGCGTCTGCTCTCTTCATGGATGAGTTAGCAGCTACCATCCTGAGAGACGGTGAGTTTTGACTTGTTATTATCAGTTGTTTTAAAGTATTCACCGAGTTTACTAAATTGGCTAATGGCTATATTTGAGAAAGTTTCAAAATATTTCCACAGATATCAATATAACACTTGAACGGTGGCTCAGCTCTAAACTCGAAGAAACCTTTGAGAAAATGTTCATCCAAGACCTCGAAACTGACCGAAGTTCTTACTCCACTTCCATGAGTAATATTGAAATGGAGCTGCAGTTCAATGCTGAAGATAGTGATTCGCCAGAAATTGCTCTCAACATTGGAATGCTGATCGAGAATTTGGAGTCTGCATCCCTCAACTCTAAGGACTCATCGAAGAGTATCGTTCTGACCTTGTGTTCTCACTTTAGACTTCTACGAATGGTGGTGTCTCATCTGAACAGTGGCGACCTTACTGCTATTGATGGTCTACTGGGATGTCCACTCTATTACCCTTCTCACAATTATTTGAGTCCAGAAATCTTCAAAACGCTGAAAAATGACCAGAAGTCTGTAATACTCTCTACTCTATTTTTCTCTGCAAATTGGTTCAGAGAATTGATAAATGCATTTGCTACTCAAAAAACTATTGAACTGAAGAAGAAAGTATACCTAAGACTCCGTCACCTTCTTGAGGTTGAAAAGACTTTATCCAAGCTGTTACCTTTGGCCAAGTCTTACTGCCCTCACATTGCTGACACGCATTTAGATCCCCAGTCTACTAAGACTAAGATAAAAACTAAGGGAAGTTCTTCATCAAAAGCTTTGAATGAAACTACCCTGTCTACTGCTGATGATCTGCCCGCCACTTTGACTACGCAATTACCTGCCACTCGACGAAACACTCATGAAGAAGTCCTTGCAGACTTGTCCTCTTACAAACCATACATTCGTGAATTGAATTTAGATGTGTTCAATTTGCTGTTCAAAACGTTATCCTGTGACACCAAAAGTGTTCATGAAAGTAACAAACTGAATTTACCAGAAATAGAATTCTTGCTGACAGATTTCATCATGAAATTACATCATGTTTATTCTGGTTCCAAACGCTCAACTGTATTCGGAAATGTCGGAACTGATAAAGGTAAGAAATTAGGAATGCTCAATAATTTTCTTCATATACCTTCCAACGTATAAGTTGACTATTTATCCATATACCTCAGATGCTGGTTTTCGGTCACTGGATTTGTTTTCGACCGAAGAAATAGCTATTGAGACGCAGAAATATGTGAAACCGATATGTGTACACTTGAACCAGATTGCTACTTTCTTCAAGGTGAGTGATATCATGAATCAATTGCAGGGTTAAGGGTCTACCATAAGTGAGTAAAGAGTGTATCATAAGTGAGTAAAGAGTCTACCATAAGTGAGTAAAGAGTGTATCATAAGTGAGTAAAGAATCTACCATAAGTGAGTAAAGAGTCTACCATAAGTGAGTAAAGAGTCTACCATAAGTGAGTAAAGAGTGTATCATAAGTGAGTAAAGAATCTACCATAAGTGAGTAAAGAGTGTATCATAAGTGAGTAAAGAATCTACCATAAGTGAGTAAAGAGTGTATCATAAGTGAGTAAAGAATCTACCATAAGTGAGTAAAGAGTGTATCATAAGTGAGTAAAGAATCTACCATAAGTGAGTAAAGAGTGTATCATAAGTGAGTAAAGAATCTACCATAAGTGAGTAAAGAGTGTATCATAAGTGAGTAAAGAATCTACCATAAGTGAGTAAAGAGTGTATCATAAGTGAGTAAAGAATCTACCATAAGTGAGTAAAGAGTCTACCATAAGTGAGTAAAGAGTCTACCATAAGTGAATAAAGAGTCTACCATAAGTGAGTAAAGAGTGTATCATAAGTGAGTAAAGAGTGTATCGTAAGTGAGTAAAGAGTGTATCGTAAGTGAGTAAAGAGTGTATTGTAAGTGAGTAAAGAGTATCGTGAGTAAAGAGTGTATCGTAAGTGAGTAAAGAGTGTATCGTAAGTGAGTAAAGAGTGTATCGTAAGTGAGTAAAGAGTGTATCGTAAGTGAGTAGGGGTCTATCCTATGCGAGTAAATGGTTTCATTCAATAGCTCCTTTACTCTCCTTGTACTAGAGCTTGAGTAGGTGTAATGTTAAAGGTAAAATTAGCTACTGGGTGCAATTGGTAAATAGATCCTTTACCCGTGGAAAGTTTTCAAAATGCTGGATATGGTCTATAGCTACCATAGTAGCTAAGCTACATAGAATAAGAAGTAGGTTATCTCCCATTAAGTTCAAATTACCATATATTTGGGTCGTGACGCATCGAAATTTAGGGGGAAATGAGATGACTTGCCCTGAATTGCATTATAACAAGCAAAACAATAAACTTCGGCGCCATTACCAGTATTTATTTCAAAGATTTCCAACTGCTCCCATACATTAGATACGAGTACCGCGAGAAATACTCTTATCAAATACCTTAATATTGAAAAACAATATACGTGAGAAGTTAAGCGCAATAAGCCTGATTACTTCTAGGCAAAAAAAAAGATTGAAAAGGTTCATCAAATAAATTTATCCTCAAAATTCTAATGGCTAAAAAGGTAATTTTTTGTATGTTTCTTGTAGCTAACTATAACCCGACTAATTGACAATATCAGATAATTCATTAAAAATAATAATTCCTTTGAAAAGTATGCATTGTTGAGTTAGTTTTATCAAAGCGTGGAGTAACAATTCTATATCTATTACGAGTAAAATGATTGTGCTTTTCCTCTAATTAGTCTGCTATCCGGCGGAACTTCCGAAAACGAATTGGCCGTAACCAAATTCTCCGAAAACTAATCCGCCGAACCGGATTCTCCGAATACGAATTTGCCTAAACCCAAATTTGTCGAAAACGGATTCGCCGAAGTGAAGATTGGCCGAAGGTCAAATTTACCGAAACACTTATTTATAACTAACAAATGTAGAACTATACAAAAAGTTACAGAAAAGAAACTAAATCATAAGCCTTAGTTACACTAAAATTGATCCTTTAATTATTCTATCTCTAACTGTTGATATTTATACCACTAAATGATCCTTTGTCTTTGTTCTTATTTTAAAGACGTTCAAGCTTTATTCAGTAAGTATCAGTCAGTCAGTTTTGAGTGCATGTTATATTTCATTCATTTGAGAGTTTGGCTTGTTTTTAGATAGTGTGTTACTACACTAGCTGACAAAAATGTGGGACAATTCAGTTTTTTTACCATTTCTGCAATATTTTCCAATGGATTTAATTTTTACACTCAATGAAGCCACTTATAGTGTTAATAATGATATAAAATTTTAGCTTAATACGTATGATAGAAAAAAACTTATGGTGGAGTCAATTTTTTTCTCAAAATCACAGTGCCAAAAGTGTGGGACAATGTGAACAAAAATGTAAATAACTTCATATAGACAAAATAAATTCAGACTAACATTAATATTTAGTGAGGCCTTTGTTATCGATGACTGCAGCACACCTTCTACCACAGGATTGAATGAGACGGCGACAATCATCTCGTGACACTTTCGCCCACTCTTCTTTGAGTTTGAGCCAAAGATCTTCAGTGTTGTTGGGATTCCTGGCACTCACATTCTTCCCCAAAGTGGACCACAGGTTTTTTATTGGATTTAGGTCCGGACTTTGCAGGGGCCAATCCATTACAGCCACATTTAGCTCCCGAAGAAACTCCATCACGTGTTTAGCTTTGTGGCAGGGGGCGTTATCCTGCATGAAAATGGGCGATTCGCAGGCAGAACGTCTTAAGTATTGGGTTGACATGATCTCGTAACAAGTTCTTGTAGATGGTTCCATTAACTCTGGTGTTTAGACGGACGAGATCAGTCGTCCCTTCCCATGAAATCATGCCGAACACCATTAGGCTGCCCCCACCAAACTTGACTGTTTTCTTGGTGCACTTATTATCGAATATTTCGTGACAAAATCTTCTTACATATTTTTTCCCGTCAAATCCAAATAGATTGAACTTACTTTCATCGGAAAAAAATACATTTTGCTACTGATGGTCGGTCCAGAGTACATGATCTTCGGTGAAGGTCAATCGAACTTTCTTGTTTTTGAGGCTAATCAAAGGTTTCTTCGCGGGTGACCTTGCAAAGGGCAAATTTCGCCGAGGCGTCTAGACACGGTTCTACTAGAAACATTGACATCGTAGGAGATACTCATTTCACGAGAAATACCTGCGGCCGTCTATCCTTCAGTGCCATTTTCCTCATGATCCTATCGTCTCTAGGAGTGGTGTTTCGCGATCTACCCTTCTTCGGTGGTGAAACTTTCCCAGTCTCCTTGTAGTCCTTTATTATTGTTCCCACAACACTTTTGGACAACTGCAAGTCCTCGGCTATCTTCCGGACTGAATTTTTATCTTCATAAAGTTGTAAAATTCTTCTTTTCATGGAGGCGGTCATTTTCGGTGCTATTGCTATGATGTAACCGGCTAAAATGTAAACAAAGTGGTGCAATCGACTTATTCTTCATTGTCATAATGAGAAATGTGGATAAACTGATAAACTCCCACACTTTTGGCACTGTGATTTTGAGAAAAAAATTGACTCCATCATAAGTTTTTTTCTATCATACGTATTAAACTGAAATTTTATATCATTATTAACACTATTTGGCTACATTGAGTGTAAAAATTATTCAAATCCATTAGAAAATATTGCAGAAATGGTAAAAAAAGTGAATTGTCCCACATTTTTGTCCGCTAGTGTATAACGTGTTTATTCATTTTTTTTGTGAATAATCCATTTATAGTGCATTGTTTCAATGCAGGAATGATATATATCACGGCGAGTTAAATAAACTAGCTACATATAAACAACTTTGTGTGATTACTTAACTAAAATTATTTGTGTAAATACGCCATATAAAGACGCACGGGATTCTTATTTTGGATTCAGTTTTTGATAGTATTCCATACAGAATATGTGGCTGACATATTAATATTTATTCCATTTATTGCGTTTAGAGTATAAAATTGTTAGTAATGGATAACATAATTATTAGTTATGTTTATATCTTCCCAATATACCTATGGTTTCAACGATAGTGTCACTTGCATGAATAAATTTGTTTCAGTTGAAAACATTGATTTCTATCGGCCTTTTATTTGTAATGCCAATTAGCGGAACTCAAATTTATATAGCAATAGCAATGTCAAATTCATATAAGAAATGTGTTTTATTTATGCATAAGATATAATGATGAGAACTGCAAAGTTCTACAGAAAGTTCTTTATATATACATCAAATTTTCGACAAATTCGTCATTCGGAAAATTTGATTTTCGGCAAATTCGTATTTCGGCAAAAACGTATTCGGAATATCCGTTTCGACGAATTAGTTTTCGGAATATTTGGTTTCGGCCAATTCGTTTTCGGAAAATCAGCCTAGACCCAATGAATCTATTATATAGTAACTGATCACGATTAACAATGTTCAATGTTTTATACATATGCATTATACAACCCAATGCAAAATTTATACAACTTATCCAAAGATAACAAGATCATATTTTGGAATACAGGTCCAGTATACTCATCATACTCAAGTCCATTTGTACATCTAACTGCACGTTTTTGCAACACATTTAATTTATTTTTTAGATATGCAGGTGCAGCAAACCAGAGCTCTATTCCATACAATAAACTAGATTACATGCACTCGGGTAGAGCGCATACCTTCGCCACCGCTTATCTGTTTGCTACCAAAATCTAATTAACTGGTGACTGGATAGTGACCAATCGTCCCACCAAGTTTCATGCAATATGGTTCCATACTTTTTTGAGTTATTGAGTTTTAAATGACCTTGACCGGATCGTTCCGAAAATTGTACCATATTGTTCCTGGACGTAGTCCAATAAGTCGCATCATATTTAAGACAATTTGGTTGAAAACTTTTTGAGTTGTTTAGTTATAAATGGTCTTGACCTTGATCTTTGACCCGATTAAAATATAACAAATTGGTTCCTGTATATTTACCAATCTTCTCACCAAGTTTCATGCAATATGGTTCAATACTTTTTGAGTTATAAATGACCTTGACTTCTGACCAGGTCACTTCACATGAACCAATCATTTCACCAAATTTCAGACAATTTGGTTGGACACTTTTTCAGTTATGTGAATAACAAGATGATAAATAAATGCCGTCAATAATATAACCTTCCCGCATTCTGCGAAGGTAACTAGATTACGTGCACTCGGTAGAGCGCATACCTTCGCTGCCGCTTTGACCCGTTCTCTTCCAAAATCTAATGGGTCACCGAGTGAATAACTGTATGTGGTTTCGAGGAAACGTCTATAGAAACAAAATGTTGTCTGTTTGTTAATAGGTAACGGAACCAACTATGGGGTAATCCTCAGACACCATAATGCAACATTTTACTCATCAAGTATGAGCTATCTGTTTGAGAACTGACACAGGAAAAATCATTCACACCACACTTTTTATTCTTTGGTGACATTGTGCATGAAATTACATCTTCATCTATCACTTGAGAAAAGAAAAAAGAATCTGTATGGTTACCCTGTAAATATGAACAATGATCACCTATTGAATCAATAGAGGCAGCTATATTTGAACCAACAGCTGCAAAATAAGCGTTCATGGAATTAGCCATTATCATGGAATCAGTTACAATATCACCATCAATATTCAATTTATCCATGTGTTTTTTCTTCTTATAACTAGAGCCCGGACTTTTAGGACCTATAAAAAGGGCATTTTAGGATCTTAAAAAAGGCATTTTAGGATCTTAAAAAAGGCATTTAAGGACGTCAAAAAATGCAGTTTATGACCTAAAAAAGGCATATACATACACTTAGGATTAATAAATAGGTATTTACAACGAATAAATTAGCATTTTGTAATATAAAATCAACAGATTTTAGTCTGTTTAAATAAAAAAAAATGGTGAAAACAAATGAACAATTCATCCCTTAAAAATTCCATGAATGTAGTTTATAGTATATTTATTCAAACCTAAAAGTATTATAAAAAAAGGTTAGGTAAATTGAAATTCATGAAATGTAACTAATTCCAATATTAAATTCGAAATTTGTGTTTAAAGCAAACCCTCGTAGTAGACAACCTCAGAATATATTCACTAAACAAACCATATATCAAATAATTAGACCAATTAGGATATACTGTAACTGTTGTACATGAAAAACCACTTACAAGACAAAACACAATTTTTGTCACCTGACAGTTTTTCTATTACAAATATTACTAGGTTCTACATATATCTCTCTTTGAATAGTTTATTATATTGATTATTCGCAATTTTATTTTTTATTATTGGCAGAGTCTATGCTAAAAAATTGATGTGAAGAGTTACAGAAAACTTGATACAGTGGTGACTATGCTAATTCTTGAAGTAATAGAAGTAGTTTATTTATATAATTATTCAGACAAATTTTGATTGAATTATAACGTTCTAAAAATTTGCCAATATAACCCATCAACTGTACCGACTTACCAAATTATTAAATAGTACAAAAAACCCAAAATAAAACTTTTCATATTCTTATGAGTTTATGATATTTTAGGACTTTATGGCATTTAAAGGACTTTATGGCATTTATTGACTTTATGGCATTCGTCCGGGCTCTACAATTAAATTGTTCGATGTATTAAGTCCTAAGTTTCTTTAGTATTATTTTTAAATTCTCTGAACTTATTTTAGTTCTAATTAAATGAGATTTCGATAATTAAATGGCTGCTATTGGTTTGTTTATCCAATTTGAAATGATTCCATTCTTATTACCTGTATTAAAAAGTGTTATTCTATAGAGTACGCTAACACTCTCTACACAATTTAGCTAGTTCGATTATTTTCAAGAAAAGAATAGAAAAACTTGTTATTTCTTATGCAGCTAGATTATAAAATGTATCACACCGTAATCCTATGAACTATTGACTAGCTTCAAATATTGAGCTCTACTTTTTATAACCTGCTTTACTATAAAAATATGGCGACATTTTCAATTAACGTCACAACCCAGAATTCCCTAAATCAAGATAGTGATACACCGTGGAGATAATCTATTTCTGTGTACTGTGGTCCTTACCCCTTTTGCTCTTCGATTGTTTTACTCATGTCGTTAGGAAAGTGTTAGATAAAGTTATTATTATTTCCCTCTTATCAGTCCCTGTTAGATGTACACGATGGTGACCTCTCTGACTGTGATGTGTTCACCGAAGAAATTCTAGCAGCCATTAGAGTGCAGGGCTTGCTGCTCTCAGCCCTTCACCTTCTCTTCAACTGGTCAGCTCTCTACTCTCACCAGGATATATTCACAGGTGAGTGGTATTGGAAAACTAGTGAGTGTACTCATAACTAGAGAGTACCTGCTGGTTAATTCTAAAAAAATGAATGTTTTTACCTACCTTATAGCTAACTACAAATTATCGTTACATCTATGACTTTTTTTTCTATATCTGTTATTCTTTCCAGTGATGTTTCGCATTATTTGCCGTAAGCACTGGCCTGACTTAAACACTGAGGATCTGGAAAAACTGATCAACGACGAATTGGTTTGGGGAGCCTTCTGCTACACACGGAAAGTATTGGATGTTGTCTTGGAAATTGACAACGCTCTACTCGTAATTAAAGTACTTGAATCTCTAGTAAATCTTGCTACAATGCTTAACATCAAACAAGTTACCTTTGGAGAAGAAGGCGAACAAAATTATGAATCGTATAACCTTCCTAATGAATTTTGCGAAACCATCCAGTCAATTCTTCAGCGGAAATGGCCTTGCACCAATAACAAGGACAAGAAGAAAAGTTCTCAATTCAATAAGAAGATCGCAGAACTGCTCTCTCTTACTCTAGTGCATAATTCCTGCCCTTTGAAAGTTATAGAGGATATCACGAGTAAAGGTTTCGTAGAGTGCGTTGACAGTGAACGAAGTGATTTGTGTACTCTTAATAAGAACACACTGAGCATCTACTTCAACAGTCTCATGAGTGCACTCCCCACCAGCGTGAAAAAACAACTGTCAAATTCAACAGTCTCCAATGAACATTGGGAATTAGATATTTGGTTACGTGCTGTCAACATCTTCAGCCAACTGTTCAAAATGACCAAAAATCATCATCCACGATCACTCCTGAGTACTTCTTGTTTGAAGAATGGTAAGAACTTCGTTGATTATTTCCTGAGTTATGGCATGTCTCTCATGGATAGTTATTTGAAAACTCACCAGGAGAAAGTTTTGGACATCTTGAAAACCCTTCAAATTGGAACTAGGATATTACAGGTCATTTGCACTGAATCCAAAATGAAGAAAGAGAGTTCGGTGTCGCTTGTGCCTGCCACGCGACTTTCACTCAATGTTCTCATCTACAGAGTCAAAATGATGCTAACTAAGCGTGGCTTTCCGGAAGCTTTCTGGATCGGGGTTCTGAAAAATAAGAATCTTGATGGAGAGCTAATAAGCACACAATTTATTAAAGACAATACTGATGAAGAGGAGGAGTCGGGCAGCGAGGAGGGACAAATGAGTGATGTGCACTTGGAGGAAGAGGAGGAGCCTCCCTCTAAGAAAAGGAAGAGAAGTGCATCTACAGAGAGGGGTGACGATCAAGAGGAGAGTTCTTTACTAGATCAGTTGGAAACTGACTATAGTGCATCTTTCTAGTTTCTCTTCCGTCCGCAACATATTCCTTTTTTACATTATAGCTAGTTCATAAAATTTTCATAAGGGGATCTTCTATTAAAATTTAGAAAAACATATTGTTTTACTAATCTCTTTGAGTCTTATTAGGAAGATTTGAAATGATTTAGTATGTATTTTAAATTGTTTATTTTTTTAACTACACGATATTTTGATATCTCAAACTCGGAAGTTAAGTAAGTCTATTCAGATATTGCATGTGATGAATAATGGCCTCGATCCCGATTATATTTGAGTTATGGATGGCCTTCTTTCATATTTATCATTTTTAACGCCCCCTCGATTCATCCACCTTGCCGTGGTGAGGTAGTTTGTGTGGACCAATGATGGCAGAGGCTATACTAGCTGGAGTTCTCGACCCTCAGGTAGATCCAATCATGCCAGGTTGGCTCTGCCTAAGGATCCACACTGAAAGATTGTATGGACAGACTGACAATTGATGCGGCTCAGCTATAATGAGAATAGCTGAGGAAAGAGACCCAATAACAAATCTCCCTATCTATATCATATGGTATAAAAAGTAACTATGGAAAAGACTGCTGGGGAGTGGCTCCCCATCGTTCACATCAGCTCCCCTTGTTCGTGACTCTGCTACTGAACCAGGCCAGCCCTGTACTTATGGGTGCTAGGACAATTCGTTGCCATGTTTTCCATTTCCCCATATTTCTTATTATTAATTTGTTTCCTATTTCATTTCGCCATTTATTCGCCTTATTTTCCAAATCTTCAGATTAACCCTTTAAGGACGGATGTAGACTGTACTCTACACTAATTTCAGAGCGACTTTTAAGATATTTATGTGTGCATTTTAAATATTTTTGATGATCAGTTGCATAGAGCTAGTTGTTAGCTGTATCGCAGCTTTCTAGTTTCTTATTTCTTGATAGTAGCTACCCTCTCAGTAGCGACAGAGGGAAGATGTGAAAAAATGCTCTCCATCTGTGGTGAGCGCGATTTCATTATTTGCTTATTTGTTTCTCAAATTTTCATAAATTCTAATTTTTTAAATCGGATTAAATCATACGCATTATGTACTCATAAAGTATTAGAAAGATGTTAAGTTAAAAAAAATAAGTTTATTGCATGAACTATATGAAATGGGAGGAGCCTAAAAACGTGTAGACTATGTTGTACATCCGGCAGAAAATCACCTGATTCTGACCAAGCAGAGTAGAAAATATTCTTGACTGTGGACTAGCCTTTGTTTGTATATTTAGTAAATGATAAATGCATACGATGTTTAGTTACGTTATTTGAATAATGTTATTAACCAAACTGTTGGATAGATTTATATTAATAAATATAACAACACGTTTTATTATATAGTATTGTTATTAGAGATAGTTGTAAGATTGTGTTGCATTTGCCATACATGATAATGTTTCATAGACATATTGAAGTTTCACCATGTCATTTGAGCAACCGGAATAAAGTAGACATAATACTGCAGAACACTTTCACTAAAATGAATACAATATAATAGGCAGTTAGTACACTATTAGACTCGCTATTTTCTAACAATATAAGAAGCTGTAAAGATTGTACTGTGTTCCAGTTCTACTGGTGATTCATCTAATGGTGGTAATGATGAAGATCTATATGATAATTTTTAAGAAGAAATCATATTCAAAACTATCATTCAACATCACGTGCCCTTCATTTACGTATAGGATTGGGAGGAAGGACTCCGATCTGTGTGAGCACCTATTGCTCTGTAGATTCGGGGACAATCTCCCCCATCCTCACACAATGTCCTACACTAACACAGGACCTCCTTCAATATTTCACTGAAGCACCTACGAAGGCGCCCACAAGAATTAATTGCCTTACTGAGGGATATAGTGTTCATCCAGGCCCACAGCAACCCCTCACGCGCATCAGGTTGATATATCACGGATGCACTCAATCGACCCCTCCCCTCCTCCCTCCAAGGTGGGGGTGAGTTTAAAACAACAACACCAACAATGAAGGGTGGCAAACATATATTTTAATGTTATGCTTGACGATACTCGGATTGATGTCATAGTACATCAAACAAACTGATACAAAACAGCAAAAAGCTCTTCCACCCACTTTATTCTGCTCCTTTCGCAATATTGCTAGTTTGTCATTCCTTTCCTAAGCTAAATAAAGGAGCAATCTTTATGTACAACATTTCACTTAAATATAGTGTAAAAATGCAATGTAAATTTATATCTAACTTATAAAGAATCATATTATGAACAGTACTAAAATGACTAATAGTTTACAGATATACAAAGTGTTTAAAATTAGTATGTAAAATATGTTAACTTCTGCCGGATGTAGACTAAAGGCAGCACTTTCTAAAAAAATAACTTAAGAAATTTTTTTAAACTATTGCACTTTTTGTACTATATGAATCCTAAATAACTTATTGTTAACATAAAATAATTTTATTTTGCATTAGATCATAATTCAGGCATGAAAGGGTTAATAAATGATAAAATATGTACATAACTTGGTATCTACAATACAAAAGATTTTACCGATGAATATGATTGTAATCTTCTATTATTTTGAAATTAAGTATTCCACGTTTCGAAATAAATTATTAAACATTTGAAATAAATAAAAATAATATCAAGATTTCGTATCTACAATACTAGTAACTTATATAAATATAGCCCCCAGGGGCATAGAGCAGGAGCCCAGGGGGGTCAGCCAAGCTGAAAAAGTTACCGATTTTAAATAGTATCACAGTATCTGGCACCAATTGCTGACCTAGAATCTGTACGTCTGCCGGGTCTCACCTGGTGGGTGCGGTCATGGGCGGGGTTTTAAAAGCAGTCAAAACTAAGCTAGATTAGCTGAAAAGGTGACCACTTGAAACTATTTGCAAAATGTCCAGCATAACCACATGGATCATTAAATGTTACTGCCAGATGTTTTCAATGGTGGGTTGCCCCCGCCAGACGCCTAAAATGACTACCTCAAAACTGAGCTAGATTAGCTGAAAAGGATACCATTAGAAACCGGTGCGTAGAAACACCGGAACGGACCTAAACTAAGTCAAATATGGATGTTAGAGTACTGTTTGCATCATTTTAAATGCTCAGGGAGGTTATATATTGCCCAAAAATACTTGCATTAACATATAAAGAGATTAATCAAGAAAAAAGTTTTATTACAACCAGCGTTATTTCAGATAATCGTATACAAGATTCCAGGGTTTTAGAAACAACATACCGATAGTCTTTCCCATTGCATGATACGTGTACTGGTTGTGACTGTCTATTTTTATGTCTATTCCTATCCGTTAATTCTTATCTGTATATTCCTATTCGTTAATTCTTATCTATTTATTTTTATCCGTCTATTCCTATCCAATAATTCTTATCCGTCTATTTTATCCATTAATTATTATTTGTTTATTTTTATCCGTTAATTCTTCTGTTTATTCCTATCCGTTAATTCTTATCTGTCAATTATTATCTGTCTATTCTCATTCGTTAAACAGATATTAATTAACGGATTGGAAGAGACAGATAAGAATAGACAGATAGGAATAGACAGATAAGAATTAATGGATAGGAATAGACAGATAAGAATTAACGGATAGGAATAGACAGATAAGAATTAACGGATAGGAATAGACAGATAAGAATTAACGGATAGGAATAGACAGATAAGAATTAATGGATAGGAATAGACAGATAAGAATTAATGGATAGGAATAGACAGATAAGAATTAACGGATAGGAATAGACAGATAAGAATTAATGGATAGGAATAGACAGATAAGAATAGATAGACAGGAATAGACAGATAAGAATTAACGGATAGGAATATACAGATAAGAATTAACGAATAAGAATAGATAGACAGATAAGAATTAACGAATAGGAATAGACAGATAAGAATTAATGGATAGGAATAGATAGATAAGAATTAACCGATAAGAATAGATAGACAGATAAGAATTAACGGATAGGAATAGACAGATAAGAATTAACGAATAAGAATAGATAGACAGATAAGAATTAATGGATAGGAATAGATAGATAAGAATTAACTGATAAGAATAGATAGACACTAATAGACAGATAAGAATTAACGGATAGGAATAGACAGATAAGAATTAACGGATAGGAATAGACAGATAAGAATAGATAGACAGATAAGAATTAACGGATAGGAATAGACAGATAAGAATAGATAGACAGGAATAGCCAGATAAGAATTAACGGATAGGAATGGACAGATAAGAATTAACGGATAGGAATAGACAGATAAGAATTAACGGATAGGAATAGAGAGATAAGAATTAACGAAGAGGAATAGACAGATAAGAATTAATGGATAGGAATTGTTATGTACTGGGTTTGCAAGGGATGGAATGACTAGAGGAAAACCTTTTGGTGCTGAGTTTTAATTGACACTGATTATTACATATTTATCGACAAGAGATATCAACTATCAATCATAGAAAATAGATACATAGATAATTAAAATAAATCACCTATTAAGGGAATTTACTAAATAATTTATGTATGCACAATAAGGCAAGGAAATATTTACAGTATGATATATGAGGATTATTGATATATGACAAGAATAGACAGATAAGATTAATTTGACGGATAGGAATAGACAGATGAGATTAATTTAACGGATAGGAATAGACATAAAAATAGACAGTCACAACCAGTGCACGTATCATGCAATGGGAAAGACTATCAGTATGTTGTTTCTAAAACCACGGAATCTTGTATACGATTATCTGAAATAACGCTGGTTGTAATAAGACGTTTTTCTTGATTAACCTCTTTATATGTTAATGCAAGTATTTTTGGGGAATAAATAACCTCTCAGAGCATTTAAAATGATGCAAACAGTACTCTAGCATCCATATTTGACTCCGTTTTTGCCCGTTCCAGTCCATTTTGTTCCGTTCCGGTCCATTTTGGTCCGTTCCGGTGTTCATTTTATTCTTCGGCAATATATAACCTCCCTGAACATTTAAAATGATGCAAACAGTAATGTAAAGGCTAGTTTTCACGCTACGTTTTTTACACCGTTTTAGTTTGCGCCGTCGTAAGACGGAACGGAAACATTACAAGTTTAGAGCGTTTACACGGTTCCATGTTCACACCTAATTAGCTCAGTTTTCTGTGATATCGTCATGATGGATGAGGTACTAATTTAGTTAGCATTGGCTACTTGTCTCGTTGAAAAGATAAAAATACACCGTTACTACTGTTTACAAATTACTATTGTTTCTCAGTTTGCTTATGCATCAAATTCGGTGCTATGACAATTGCCACCTTGACAATTAACACCCCAGAACAATTGCCACCCTAATGATTGTTATTAGAGTTGTGACAATATGCTTTGATTCATAGATATTAAGAATATCATTAACAAGAAAAAATTGCATTGCTTGACTATTGAATTCTATATACCGGTGGTTTAAAACGAATCAATAGTGTTTAATCCTCTACTTTCCGGTCGCTAGAACGGAAAGAAAAGTTGGAAAATTATTAATGAAAATGAAAGAATTTGAAAAATTAAAATATGTACATAATTTGAGCGACTGATTTCAAATTCTGAAGCTTGCCGTATATTAAATTATAAATATTTGCTTAATAATGATAGTGGTGATAAAGGAAGAAATATTTAATTTATAAAATAAGTGATAATTTGTAAAATAAAATATACCGTATAAAGAATATATATCATTTATTATTATTATAATATATCACCAATTGAAATAATTAATTTTATAGAATAACAATAAATGATGTATGAAGACATTTGTATTTATTATGTAAATAATTAATCATATAAAAATATTATGCATATTTAACACTATGTTTTAAGTTCAAGTGGCCTGATATTAATTATTTGGGTGGCAATTATCCGGGGGTGGCAATTGTCCGGAAACGTCAATTTTTCTGTATTTTTAAACTAATATTTTCTACGCCTTATCTTTTTTATCTCTTTCACTATACTCCTTCGATTTGATTCACCAAGGGCAAGGAAAACTTTCGTATAGACTATAGAGCAATAAATTCTGTGAGAATCTCACGAGTACAATTGCTGAGGTCAGCCATTGTCACCTGTTGAAAGAAAACTGAGTAAAAAGATGATCCAGAAAACGGAGCTGCGTCTACACGTTCCAATTAGTCCGCGCAATTCACGAAATCTATAGGCTCATTAGCTCAGTTATCGCTGCAACTGCACAGTCTCCCTTCGGAGTCAAAATTTGCGCAGTTTTCCTGTTTACACGTAACGTTTTACCTGCAACGTACTGAACTGCGCAGGCAAAACGTTGTACAAAACGTAGCGTGTAAACTAGCCTTAACATACATATTTGCCTCCGTTCCAGTCCGTTTTGGTCTGTTCCGTTGTTTCTATGCTCCCACTTGAAACTAATTGCAAAATGTCCAGCATAACCCCATGTAACATTTATTAAGCCATCTGTGTAAACCATATTATTGAATAAAGAATAATTTTTATCGTGAAAATTTATGTTACTGTTCTAAGAAAAATGATTACTGTATTTAATAATAAATAGTAGACTAAATCTCCATGGTGTCATGCTATTTATGTTTTTGGATAAAAAAAACTAGGTATAAATTAAAGTAAATCAAAGAGTTACTTTGAACTGCACCCACAAATTCTTTAGACAATTTAATATTTTTAAAGTGTTATCTAAATAACTCTTCCTAGCCTATATGGTATATACTAATAAGTTATTAGGTACTAACCGTACTATTATTTTTTTGAATAAAATAATCTTTTTTAATTTCAAAAAACCTAGTCATAATTTAACAAAGGGCTTCTATATCATCTGTGAAATTAAAAAGTTTATTTTATTAAAAATTGAATAATAACTGATTAGTACTTTAAACGAATTAGTTTCTAGTGGTAACCTTTTCAGCTAATCTCGCGCAGTTTTGGGGTCGTCATTTAGGGCGTCTGCGGGGGCAACCCACAACTGAAAACGTCTGGCAGTAACATTTAATGATCCATGGAGTTATGCTGGACATTTTGCAAATAGTTTCAAGTGGTCACCTTTTCAGCTAATCTAGCTTAGTTTTGACTACTTTTAGAACCCCGCCCATGACCGCACCCACCAGGTGAGACCCGGCAGACGTACAGATTCTAGGTCAGCAATTGGTTTCAGATACTGTGATACTATTTAAAATCAGTAATTTTTTCAGCTAGGCTGACCCCCCTGGGCTCCCGGTCTAGCAAGGTTCATAGACTATAACAGGTTAAACGAATAGAAATAGTACGAAATGTTACTAAGAGCTGCGTCTACAAATTCTTTAGATTATAACCTATGTTACAAATAATGGACATTTTTTATTTTATTATTGCAATATTTTGTTTGTTCTAATTTTAGCTACAGTAATTAAAGCGGATGAAAATGTTAACCAGTGCCCCCAATCAACGGACAACGGAGTGAATAGCAGTTAGTTTTTTGTTCTTTTTGCAGCGGAAAGACAGTTATTTAAAAAAAAATCACATCATTCGATAGATTATGTTAGGAAAAAATCCTATCAGAAATATAATGAAATGGTTTTAAGGAATAATTAAGACAAGAGGTATTGTTGACCTCGCTTTATTAGGGACTTTGATGGAAAGACAAAAAGATTATTATTAATAACTGTGTTAACGAGACTACCAAAAATTATGTGATCCAAATAGCAAGCAACGTACCATTAATTATATTACTAGAGGGCCCGTAAGCCAAATTAGAAGTTAGGGCAGTTCCTCGTCTAACGAAGCAGGCAGGTTTTATTCTAAAGAATAATTGAAATAGGGTTTAGTTTTAATGTACCACCAGCTAACTATCACATCACTTATTTACACGGTAACAAACCTTGAATTTTAGTGTTTATCACAATTATATCAAGAGTCTTCTAACAAGGTTAGGAAGACGGAGAGGAAAATATGAAAGGCGAGTTTTAGCTTAGAGCAGAGCTCTAGCTAGTTGGTGATAAGTACCTTTTAGTACTTACTATAGGGTGATCAGACCGAATGGCCAAGATCGATTTTGATGGTTTGCTCCTTAGAGCGAAGGATTTAAAGTTTAAGATTGTACGATTAGAAGAGCGTATACAAGATGATATTTAGTTTTAGACGAGCACAATAATTTGATGCTAATCGAATGAGATCTCGTTTTAGACTGCCTCATATCAGGCTCTACTGCTAAGAAGTAGGCCTTACAAAATAAAGTGATGTGAAGCCATCTGGTGGTATAATTAGTAGAGGTAATTCTTATCATATATCTAATGATAATTATTAATATTATTTTTATATGAAAAAAGTTTTTTGAAAAAAGTGAAAACCTAAAATTAATATATACAAATTATACAATATCTAAGAAAGGAGATTTCTTTTTTCAACACACTCCCCACAGACAAAAAAGCAATTTTCAAATTGCTGCGTTCCCAGTTTTGGGGTAATACTTGATAGGATTTGCTAGTAGAATTCGTCCTTTGACGACATAGTAGTCCTCATCAAGGGAATGGTTAATTCGGCCACACCTCAGGAAAACAATGTATTATCAGGGAAACAAATTATGACTACAGTTAGAATATTAATTACGAAAACCGTGGATTTTTCAGTCAATTCAGTTGCTTTGGATAAGCCCCGCCTTTTTGAAGTAACTAGAAAAGATGCCAATAACTTAATAGTAAATGACAATATAGATACCAATTAGTGAATTTTAGTTGAATATTCAAACATTTTGTCAATTAAATTATGTTGTTTATTAATATTTGAACATTTACTTTAAATTATTTTGGTGAGTAAGTTTCAAATTCTTAATCAATGCTTTCGAAATCAAATAAATTCAATTTGTAGTGTCATATATTTTATTTTACAACTCTTAACACTCAATAGCAATAGCTCAATATAACTAAGAGACTATCAAAGGCAGCTTATCTTAAACAGATAAGAATAACTCTTTCTATCAAACTATATTACACCTATGAACCTAATGAAATATCGCTAAAATGATCGAAATACTGCAAATCTATCAAAAATACAGGTTTCATGATTTTAGCGGTCTAGTGTATGGTCAAATTTACCAAAGGTTCTGTTTGTAATATTTTAATATATACAATTTCGGTATATATATATATATATATATATATATATACTATATAATCCTCAAACTTGTATTTATTTCAGGTATATCATTCATGAACTATATCACTAGTCACAGCTCGTAAATTTTATAGTTTTTATTATTTTTAACGCATGCAGTTTTAGAGGATAGCGCTAGGGTTATCCTTTTCAACTACGAGGTCTTACAATTTTGTGTTAGGTGGGGCCATAGGCTTAAAACTATAAACTCTTCATTTTCCTCTTTGTGAAGCCACCGGTGCTTTTGTAATTTTTATCATATTCCTTTACAGTGGCTTTTCTGTATCCATGAGCTTAGACACCGACTGATAGTTGGTGACTTTATTCATTGAGCCACTTTCCATTATGACTGCTTCTAAAAGTTCCTTTTATTTATTTTGCCTTTTGTTTCGATGTAACGTTAAACCACCAATTTCATAATTTAAATTTAATCATAAAATTCTGATTTGAGATTTACTTTAAAGGAACAAAAACTGAAGATTTATTTCGTTATCATTTAAGAAAAAGGTATGGAGACTTGAAAATCAGAAATCCAATATTAACATTGTCCCTATGATATTCTGATCTGGCAACTGTCCTTGTAGACAATCGTAGGAGTTTTGTAGCATTTCGAGTAATTGTGTATGATGCTGAAATTTCATCAATTTTCCCAATTATTAGCAAATGTGGAACACTTAAAAATCGCAATTTTTGCTTTTGAAATCTTCATCTATAAATTTATAACTATTGACCTAGATCATACAGTTTTGAAATATGCATATCTAATGATTGAAAAGATTCAAACTCAACGGGAAATCCATAATATTAGAGGTTATTTAAACTCTGCATTGAAGGTTTTTTCAGATATCAAGCTTTCGAATAGAAAGATTTCTATTCATCATCAGGAGAAGGGTGGAAAAACCTGGACCTGACAATGAATTTTATGACCAATGGTTGTATGTTGGATACCGTCTTTCTATGTAAGCTATATATCCTAAAGTTTATTAATATTAATTAACAATCTATTTAGTATTGAGATATGAGACAAAAAATTATAAAATTTGTTACTAACTTAGCTATTGCTTACTACATTAATTCTCTAGAATATTTTTACTTTCTATATATCTGTTACAAAATCAAGTGTGTTTTATATAACTTAGACCTAAGCGACTGAGTTTGCATGTGTGTCAGGCAAGGATAAAGTTTATCTGAAGACCATTAAAAAAAAATATATATAATAATATCAAGTATTCCAGAACAAACATAACGTGTAAGGCTGCAGCCTCAGCCATAGGGGCCTGAAGGCTGATCAAAACCGGCTGAAGCAACGCCAGCTGTCCAATCAGAGAGCTCCAACAACAAGTCGGCCAGCCACATCATGCGCGCGCACAGTCATATGGCTGGATGCCCCTCCCCATATATATGAGAGGTATCAGTTAGTGCGAACAATGTGTCTTCAGATATCCTCACAGCTACCCACACTCTCTCCGTGAGATTGAAGTTCTGCTTACCTTTTGGAAGCAAGTGTTTGAACTGATTGTGGACCGAATACTTTCTCAGACCGGGGTTTCGGACAGTTCATTAAAAGTGAGTATATATATCTGAAGTGTTGGCTACTGCCAAGATATCTTCTTTGTTTCTCCATGTTTTTTGCTTGGCAGAATTACGGGGGTCACCCTGTTTTTCTTCTGTAATTGGTTTATCTAGCCCTACCCGTATGCCATTTATGCTCTGCATTTACCCATCAGTGTACAGCTTTAACCAATTATTTCCTAGCCTAGCATGTTGAGAATACCTAATTCATTATGAATTTACCTGATTTTCATTTTGCTTTACCAATGTGTCTGAAACGTATAACTACGTTTCTCCACTAGTGTTTATGCAGTGATTTTCTTTAAATTCATTTTTGGCCTCTTCTCTAATTGCTCAGTTTTAAGTTAAGGCTACCTATACGGTAGCTACGCCGGCCATTAACAGTAATTTCATTTTTGCCTTACCAATGTGTATGAAATGTTTATATACGTTTCTCCACTAGTGATTAGGCAGTGATTTTATTTTCCCGCACTGGCCATTTTTCAACTGTTCAGTTTTTGAAGTTGCTATTATTTTGCCTACTTAGCATTTATATACAGCTATACGCAGGTATGCGGTATGTCTGCCAGTAAATTAAATTTCCTTTTTTGCTTTACCAATGTGTCTGAAACGTTTAATTTCGTTTCTCCACTAGTGTTCATGCAGTGATTTTGTTATGGCAAATATTTACGGGGTAAAAACCTAGTTACTGAACAACCACAGTTATCGAACATGTCCTAAATATTTAATTAGGTTTATAGCTGAATTTATTAAAACTATCACTATCTGGTTTCACGCCCACTGTTCGTTAATTGTGTGCGCTTGACAATCAGGTGCTTACCCTAATAAAGTTCTTATCGGTATAGCTACCGACTATGTACTTGGTCAGTGTCTGAAACTCTAATGAGTTTTTCCACTTGTGTACTATAGTACTTCATGTGCTTGACTTCTACATTTTAGCTAGTACATACATTGAAAAGAAAGAAACACTGAACTTAAGATGATATTAGCTTTATGCATCTTTACAGGTTCACCTGTATCCTATTCAGTCGTCTAACTACTCCTTTCTTTGCAGTGTCTAAAACCTGTGGACATCCTCAATGCAAGAGTCGACTGGCTACGAAAGACCCCCACAACGAATGCTATAAGCATTCACTATGTTTTAAAGACCTCTCCTTTCGTCCAAAAGAATGTTCCCATTGCAAAACTATTTTCGCTCATGCATCAAGTGGCGTCAACGAGTTTTGCGCTTTATGGGGCGAACGTGCAGCTAAGATGATCAAAGCTGCACAACCACCATCTCGTCTACTGTCAGCAATCATGCATCCCGATTCAACTAAAGACTTTACTCTACCCAGCCTTGAGTCCACTACTGCCATCATTCATAATGAAGTGGCAGAACCTGCACGCGCACCAGCTGTCAACCTATCTCAATCAAGCTCCGATGTAACTACACCAATTAATAAACTTATCTCTCCACCCTTACCCACTCCCACAAATATGGAGGCTACCATAGTATCCCTACGCAGTGAATTAGCGAGCGAGAATGCTTCAATGAGAAGTGACATTCTTCAAATGTTTAAAGAGTTTACTAACTCTTTCACTGCTGCACCTCCAGAGTCAGAGGAAGATTATGAGGAAAATATTGAAGAATCGGACTACGACATGGAATGTGAATCTGGTGATCAGTCCCCTTCCCCTTTGGATTATGAAGAGATTCCCCCTACTGCCAAAGCTGTTGATGAATCCATGTCAGGATGGTGCACCTTGCCTCCCAGAGCTGTAATCTCTAATGACTCTATCCGTTTGGATAATTTCTGGTTCCAAACTTCCGGTCCAGATGCTGACTGTTCTATTGCTGTGCAGTACGGTAAAACATTGTTGAAGCCTCTTAAATGCTCCAATTCAATGTCTTTCTTCCTGACAACTGTGCACAAACTGTGCACCTTATTCTGTACCTAAAGCTGAACGCCCCTCTACAACATTCATCACCCTAAAGGCTCCCTTGAATGATGTCAATACAACCGAGGTTGGATGGACAGCAACTGAAAATGGCTTCACTATCAATAATATGTCTAAAGAATTATCAAATCTGATTGATAGTATTTCTTCCTTGACAGCCCCTTCAGTGCCGCGCCCTATGCCTCACCTGAAATATTGTGAATCAGAACTCCTGGCCTTTGCTGCCGAACCCTTGATACCAGAAGATTGCCACAAGAAGCTACCAGAACCCTATGATGAATACCTAAAGGCGCCAACATACGACCTTAGATTGTCGGACTATGAGGCTCGTAAAGACTTGTTGGTTGCACTGAAATGTTATGAATCTGCCCGTGCTACTTGTAAACTTCTTGGCTCTATTCATAAAATTCTTCCACATACAACTGATCTGGGATCCATCACCATCCTCTCAGAAATCACAAAAATTCAGAATTTCTGTGAAAAAAGTACGTTGGATACTGCCTTCCTTGCAGTCCATAGAGCTATGAGAGCGTCTGCTAAGGCAAGACGAAACCTAAGGCAATGTATGCTGTCCTCTGCACTCTCTAGCATTAGTAACAAACTACGAAGAGGTCGTCTGTTTGTGACTGGAATATTTGACACTGAAAGCACTAGCAAAGCTGAGAATACTGTCTTATCTGTGCAGGACGAGAACATAAAAATGGCTGCTCGTAACCGAACATACAACAGATACTCAGCAGCACCCCGGAACAGGCAAAACTGGAGCTCTAGCTCACGCCAGTCGTTTCGTGAGACACAAGGAAGTACATCAAGCACGAGACCTCATTCACAGTCCTTCAGTCCATTTCATCAAAATTCCAGAACGAACAACAGAGGAGGGGTGCCAAAGAAACGCAGAGGCAACCTACGTGTCTTCCCACAGCGCAATGGGTCATCCAGATCTAACTACACTGGATCCCAGAACAAGCGCGGGTAAATATTAGTAGATGCTTAATTAGCTCCCTAATACACACAGGCGTGAACACTTGTATATAATATAGCTATTGTTGAATTCATTCATAAAGCTGATAAACTCCTTAGAGAACATTTTTTCTCACATTATAATGTGTCTATCAATGTTTTTCTTCTTTCCTTTTACAGATATACAAGGCCATCAGGAAGGTCCCCCCATTGACACAATGCTGCCAAGAATGTTCAATTTATGCCAAGAAATTTGGACCAAGGCACCCAAATCCCTACAGAAAATTATTTCTCGTGGTTTAACTTGGCGATGGGATCCAAAACCTCCCCCGCTTCTCTATCCTACTTCCCACTCAGCTCGAGGGGAAATGGCGTGTCTCATTCTAGACTTTCTCAAAAAGGGAGTAATTATTCCTGTGGCCCATCAAAAATGCTTTCTCTCAAGTCTTCCTGGTTCCCAAACGAAATGGGGGACACAGGCTCGTCTTAGACCTATCACGTCTCAATCAATACATACCATGTCCTCCATTCAAAATGACAACAGTGTCAATACTCCGACACAGCTTGCCCCTAAACAGTTGGTTCACATCTCTAGACATCTCAGACGCATTCCTCCACATCCCTATCCACCCTCGCTTTCAGAAGTACCTAGCCTTTTCTCACAAAGGTCAACTGTACTTCTTCGCGGGAATGCCGTTCGGCTTAAATCTGGCTCCCCGGGTGTTCACAAAATTCTCCAGGTATCCCCTCCATGTCCTTCACAAAACAGGCGTCACGACGTCTCAATATATCGACGACTGGTTAATTTGGGGCCCCACAAAGGAGATAGCGTCTCGCAATACCCTAGAAGTCCTATCACTCCTAAGCAAATTGGGATTTTTGATAAATTCAAAAAAGTCTGTGTTTATCCCAACGCAATATATAACCCATCTCGGGGTAAATTGGAACGGAGCTCACTCCACACTCTCCCCAACGACAGAAAAGCTTCTTTCATGCCAAGAAACTGCTGTCAAACTACTCGACCAGTCTTCTCTAACGCTCGAAGACATCCAAAAGTTTCAAGGGAAAATAAACTTTCTAGTCCCTCTAATTCCTTCAGGTACTCACCATTTTTATCAGTTTCTCCATCATCTACCTCGTCCACAACAACCTTGCATACCCCTCTCACCAGGGATATCAGCTCAAATTCGTTGGTGGTCGCAAACCCCATTAACATCTCCCGTCCCTTTCCGTCCACCTTCAGTGAAACTAATAATTTGGACGGACGCGTCACAAGAGGGATGGGGAGCTCTGGACTCCCATGGACGGACTGCCTCAGACCTATGGAGTCCCCAGGAGTCACTGCACCACATTACTTGGAAAGAAACTATGGCCGTCCTACTCGCGCTCGGTCACTTTCGCCCTCCACCGGATTCCACCGTACGAGTAAGGTCAGACTGCGTAACAACCTGTTCAGTGGTAAACAAACTGGGCCATTCACTGAACAACGATCTGAACGCAATAGCGATCCAACTAGCTCAGCTATCGCAGGACTACCAGTGTCAACTCAAGGCGAAACATCTACCTGGACACATGAACACCTGGGCAGACTCCCTCTCCCGGGCGCACCCAACCCCAGGGGAGTGGACATTGACAGAGAAATCCTTCAATGCCCTGTTCCTTGTCAAACCCCTTTTAGCGGTGGATCTGTTTGCCCATCCAGGCAACAATCAACTTCCCCAGTTCATGTGCAGGTTCAACCACCCGCTAGCAATGGCCGTCGACGCTCTGGAGCAAGATTGGACAAAATTAGGCCTCCTGTATCTGTTTCCACCTCCAGCTCTTGTTCAAGAAGTGGTGTTGAGGATTTCCGAGATTCAGAATCACGGAATACTGGTGGTCCCTCGGTGCCTGTCAATGCCTTGGTGGCCCCTCTTAACAAATCGGTACACGGAACTGCCAATATACCTAGAGGCATACCAGACTACTCTGAAAGGAAGAGTGTTTCTAAGCTCGACATCGCTTCCTCTTCTGACCGCCTTCAGTTTCTAAGAAAAGTATTATCAGAGTTATACAATGCGGACGTGGTGTCAATCCTGCTAGCAGTCCATCGCACTTCGACATCCAATCAATACGAAAGTTGCTGGAAGATGTTTCAGGGATGGCTTACTTCTCGTGCTCTATCTCACCTAACCAAAGCGAGCATACTAGAGTACTTGGTGTACCTAGCAAATGAAAAAAGATTTTCTCCAAAAACCATTTTAGAACATCGAAATGCACTACATCTCCCGCTCCTCCATGGCTTCAATTTAAATACTAAAGACATCGAATTTGCGCACTTATCCCAAGCCCAATTTCTTCTGAATCCACCGACCCCAAAGTTAATCCCCCAATGGTCTTTACCTAGGGTTCTTAGCCTTCTATCTTCTAATCGCTTCACTAAGAGAGAATGTTCTACCAGTGATATCTTTCTCAAAGCCTTATTTTTAATAGCCCTAGCGTCTGCCAATAGAGCATCTGAACTATCCGCTCTTGACCGCAAAGCAATAATGTTCAACCCAACTAGAACCCAAGTCACAATTCCTGTGCGACCAGGATTCATCTTCAAAAATCAAACCCAGAAGCGATCTCCTCCTAATGTTGTTATTCCTGCACTGTTACAAACAGACGGAAGTTCTCACCCTCTTTGTCCAGTGAAAACCCTGGAGAAATACTTAGACGCAACTCGAAGATATACTGGCATTAATTTATTTATTAATCCCCAGTCTATGAAGCCTCTCAATTCAGGCAGAATTTCTTTCTATTTATGCAAAACTATAAACTCTGCGGACCCCAAGAAATTCCCTAAGGGGCACGATTTAAGAAAAATTTCTGTGTCGTTAGCTTGGACAAGAGGAATATCCACTGAAAATATAGTTGAGAGAGCCTTTTGGTCCTCAAGCTCAGTGTTTATAAGCCGTTATTTGTGCCCTCTGATTAGGGACGTAGCTTGTATTGCTCTCGGCAGTGGTCCTTGTGTACCTTAATGAGTCTTGCTCTTTTCTGCTGATAACAAATGTCTTCTCTGTTGAATTAATGTATTTTGTTTTTTACATAATTCGCTTTAATTTTGTTTCAAGTATTTATGCTTTTGTGTAACTGTTCTCGAGCGTAAAGTGATACGCTTATGCATTATTATTGTTTCTCGTTATGTTATATTTATAATTAAACTTGTTTATGTTCTTAGTTTATTTTTCTGCACCTTCGTGTTTTGGGGCAAGTATAAAGTGGTGATCAGTTCTCACCTATAGCGCCTCCTTCCTACTGTGCTCTATTACTTCAATTTCCGCTACCTCGTGGTATACGAATGCAAACTCAGTCGCTTAGGTCTAAGTTATATAAATGAATGCTTGCAATAAAGCGTATTTTATATAACAGACCGTGCGACTGAGTTAAGTTTCCACCTCCTCCCCCGCTATATGACTATTCTTTTATAGTAATTTTTTTTTTGGACACATTGTTCGCACTAACTGATACCTCTCATATATATGGGGAGGGGCATCCAGCCATATGACTGTGCGCGCGCATGATGTGGCTGGCCGACTTGTTGTTGGAGCTCTCTGATTGGACAGCTGGCGTTGCTTCAGCCGGTTTTGATCAGCCTTCAGGCCCCTATGGCTGAGGCTGCAGCCTTACACGTTATGTTTGTTCTGGAATACTTGATATTATTATATATATTTTTTTTTAATGGTCTTCAGATAAACTTTATCCTTGCCTGACACACATGCAAACTCAGTCGCACGGTCTGTTATATAAAATACGCTTTATTGCAAGCGTTCATTTATCTCCTTGTTTCTATGTATGTTCTCTATTCATATTTATCTTCTCTATTCCTATACATTATTTTTTGCTATACGTGTGTCCTCTTGATCCATATGTGTGTCCTCTTGATCTTAAGTGTGTCCTATTGATCTTAAGTGTGTCTTGTTGATCAGAAGTGTGTCCTGTAGATCTTATGTGTGTCCTGTAGATCTTATGTGTGTCCTGTTGATCCTAAGAGTTTCCTATTGATCTTAAATGTGTCCTATTGATCCTAATTGTGTCCTATTGATCCTAAGTGTGTCCTATTGATCCTAAGTGTGTCCTGTTGATACTATGGGTGCCCTGTTGAACAGGGCACCCATAGTATCAACAGGACATATAGCTTAAATAGGATATATAGCTTAAATAGAAAGACGGTATCCAACATACAACCATTGGTCATAAAATTCATTGTCAGGTCCAGGTTTTTCCACCCTTCTCCTGATGATGAATAGAAATCTTTCTATTCGAAAGCTTTATATCTGAAAAAACTTTCAACGCAGAGTTTAAATAACCTCTAATATTATGCATATCTAATGTTAAACTATAACCTAGATTTAGACATTTAAATTCATTGATCTCAATTTTTCAATTGGCAGCTAAACAATTACAATGTGTGGAAAAGAAAAAGGCATCTACTAAATTTACAGACTTGAATTTACTATATGCTGAGTTCTATTTAGCTGATATTAAAGTTGAGCTCAATATAGGATGTTAGAGTTCTATTTAGTAGTGGATTTAATTTTATTAATACATCTTAATTTGAATCCAGATTAAATAACTTACTGAAGAATAATTTATTTACTAAGTAAGTTAAGATTTAGTTTCATAAAACTGAGACATTAAAATCTACCGAGAAGAGATTCTATAGGTGGGTCGAAAACAATATAGGGTGTTCCCATTGTATACTGTATAGGGTGGCTCGAAAACAAGGAATCGAATTTGTAAGGTAAAAACTATATTAGTATTTAGTATCATATTCGAGTTAAAATATTAGGAAAAAGAATCAACTGTTGACGAAATAAATTTTACAAATAAAATACATTGCAAATCGAAATAAATTGAAACATACTTATATGTTTGAAAGATTGTTTCACGGGAAATTGGTAATGATTAGGGTTGTGACAATATTCTTTTGGCTTAAAGAATTATTCTTTATGCTTTTTAGCTATAAAGCATATTTTTTGAAATAAAGAATATTCTCAAATATGCTTTTATCTAATCAAATAGTCCAAGTGACTGCAAATGAAATACAAACTAATTTTTATGTTTTGAATGAATGATTCAAGAAATTTTATGTTTAAAATACTAGGTGAGGAAATTACCTTATTGAATCATTGGAACCTGTAAAGCGATAATTAATAGTAAGAATTTTAATAAGGAGTACACAATAGGAGTTGCCATTTTATGTTACGCTTTACCTATAGTAAACTGTTACTATTCATTGGTGCGACCCTCCAATAGTCAGACACTTTTGCAGTTTATTTCTGATTGAACATCAAAATATATGTATATCGGGGGATGGGACGTGCTACCCCCCTAACCCCCCTACCAGGTCATTAAAAAAATCATGAAGTGTGCAGTACAACAAACTAGCGAATACAACAATCTCCATTATATCGAATGAGGAAATGCATCATACAAATTAGCTAATATTAGAAATAAAGTAAAATAAGAGAGGAATATAACCAACGAAAAAAAAAATAAAGGTAAATATTATTTTATTTAAATTGATATACCTATCTATAATGTAAATTTATGTAATATTTTTTATTTTAATCAAAAAATAAAACGAGAAATAACACAGAAAGATGTAACTGTCGGACTAATGACACGTCCCCATTGTAAACGGAGCTAGGACGTTTCGGTACCATATTTTTTATTCCCAGACGAACCTTTTAAATTCGGATGAGTCAAGACTACAAATTATAGCAGATAACAGACGTAGAATTATTTTCGAGAATTTAAAAACAGCTATGATCATTAAATGTAACAAATGCTAGATTTCTTTATTGTGCAAGTTATTTTCTTAAACTGTTCAATATTTATTATTTTGGTTACCTCATACAGACTGAACTGTCTCAATTTGACATTGTTTCCTACCCTGCCTTCTTTATAAATATATCATCAATGAAAACTCTCCATTACAATTAGCCTTATTTCAAAGAAATTAGAACATATAAAGCTAACCTGAACGCCTATTATTGAGCATATAAAGCTAACCTGAACGCATAAAAAGCATATTTTGAGCATAAAAGCATATTTTTTAGCATAAAAAGCATATATATAAAGCATAAAAGCATATTTAACAAGCTTAAAGCATAAAGCATAAAAGCATATTTCAAAAAGAATATTGTCACAACCCTAGTAATGATAGAGTGAAAACAGAAACTCATCAAAGAATAGAGAACGAAAAGAGACAAACACTGTTAGCTGCACTTATACGGATGATAGAGGGAATTGAAGAGGTGATAGTAAATGAATTAAGCATACGAGCAAAAATTTAAGACCTTGTAGTTAAAGGACATAAACATAATGCTCTCCTATAGAACTAAGTTATAATTTAATTTATTTAAGAAAAAATCAAAGTTAATTCACTAATAATTGGAATATAAATTAGGTTATAACAATGAATTAATAAACTAAATAAAGATAGAAATGTGTTTTCATATAGCTAACTAAACTAATAAACTAACGATTACAAATAAAAACGGTCAAATATTTTATCTCAATATTTAGTATGCCCTCCTTCAGCTTCTAAACATTCTTGAATGCATCGCGGTATACTCTTAGCTAAGTTAATAAAAAAAATTGGGTGGCGCCTAAGTCTATCCCACATTCTGGACACATGCTGTTCAAGGGCTTCTGGGCATCTTTCATTGGCATGGTCCCACTCGTTCACTATCCAGCCCCACACATTTTCTATCGGATTCAGATCCGGACTTCTTGCCGGCCAGCGTAGGGGCTGGAAATCAACATTTTCACGAAACCACTGCTTTACGATGTTTGCAGTGTGGACTCTGCAGTTGTCCTGTACTATTGAGACCACCCTATGCTCATTTGCAGGTAGAGCAATGGTCCTCACAGCCTGTTTCACATTAGTGTCCAACACACTGACATATTCTTGAGCTGTAATTTAGTATCAAAAGAAATAGTAAAGCTTATCAAAATAAGCTCTTGAGTAAAAAAAAAAGTTTTTTTGCTTTCTTGTATTAATATGGAATTTAAAATATAAAACCATTTCAGAATTATTATTCAAATTCTCTTCATTCAGCAAAATCTCTAATACCAGTATTTAAATGAGATGCTTAACAACATAAAAACTAATTATTCAATTGCAAATAGAAGATTCGGGTATATTTAAATGGAATGGAAAAAATGGAAATAGCTTAATTGTCATGATATAAAAATTAAAAATATTCTTCAACCTAATTCAAATAGTAAAGATTAAATTAAGATTTTAACTATAATTAATTGTAACATTATGACAAAATCTTTTATTCCCCCATTAACTCACCAGTAAATCGAGATGTGATGCGAGTAAGCTCTCCAGGACCGCCCGACCAGATCCAGCCAAACATATTTAGCGACACGTAACCAGAATGATTGGTTTCGACGATATGTCGTTCATCGTATCTTGTTTTGGCTGGTCTCTAGACATGCATCCTACCCTTCTGGTCACTTTTGAAGGTTTTTTCATCTACGAATATGACATACTGCCAAAAGTTTTCATAAGTGTGATTTCTGGAACGGTAATAGAAGTTAGCAGTCATAATTGATTTATGAATAGGAATAATCCAAAAATCCTACATATCTTTTCATAGTAAAGAGTTAAATTTTTTATTTTTAAATTTAAATATTTATCTTGATTAGATTATAACTAACAACACAAACTCTACAGTAAAGACTAACTTATGTTTTCTTACCGGTGCTCTCTGCAGAAATTGAGTCTCTCTTCTACATGACGTATCGTAAGAGTCTCTCTGCAAGCAGGGACATGGTGAAACAGGGCAGCTTCTTTGAGCCTATTTCTCACGGTTCGGACAGATACTCTGTTAACCAATCCTGTTCAAAGAAACATAAATCAATAAATGAATTAATTATCACAGGCTTTGATATTTATTGATAGATTTCAATTGGCAAACTGAACACAATATTTAGTAATTAGAATCAGAAACAAACCTTCATCTCTGGTTATTTTCACAGCAGTAGTGAGAGGGGTAGCGCGAGCTCTAGCGATGATTCGCGCATCTTCATCAGCCGTGGTGGCGCGGGACCTGCCACTCCGCGTCCTGGAATTCAAATCCCCCTCTTCTACTTCTCTGTGGGTGCAAATTATTCCCATAATTATAAATCATGTTCATTCAATGTCCTATTCAAAAACTTTTAAGAGACACAGATTTGGATAGTTTGATAAAGTTAAAATATGATTAAGTTCACCTTTTCAACCACCTCTGCACAGTTTTCAAGCAACAACCCAATTCTGCACTGATTTGCCGGAAAGAAAGGCCAGCATCTTTAAGGGCAACAATTTTGCCTCTCAGAATAAGCCTCTCTTTTTCTCTGCGTGTGTTGGTTACTACAAAATTATTATTTCGATCCATATTTCTGAAATGCAACACTAAATAAAACGATGCACGGAATAAATGGATAAGTAAGTCATGCTATAATATCACCAGTAAAAGTTAATATTCATGCTTTAGACATGCGAAACTTTGAATTTCAATATTGTATGATGGATATACTCTTGAGGCTCACTAGAGAAATTGATTTCATTTATATTTGTAGCGGTAACATACTATACTGTATATAAATATTAGCCTCAAGATAAGAAAGCCGAAGTTTGTAAATTTAATATGAATAGATTTATAACTTTAACTATCCCAATATTTTTTCCGCAATTCAATGCTGCTCTAGTGGAGAGCAGCTAAATTTTGGCTTAACTACAAATAGGCTAATAACATGAATGCATACACGAAAATAAATTAAAAGAAACTTTGAAGAATTAGCCTGAATTGTGTTCTTATATGAAAGATTTCATCTATCACTATCTGTGGAAATAATTAATGCAGAAAAGCTACTCTGCGTATACACTAGACAATCACTAATAAAAAAAAGTGACGAAAAGAAACATTTACTCCGGTAACTGTATTCCTAAATAAATAAAGATAATGAAGAGGTAATAGTAAAGGGAATTCTATAGGTTTTAAATCAACCAAAATTCTAAAGAACTACTATTTGAACAACTTAAAATGAAAGTGACAAATGAAGAACTATTTCACTGGAAAATCTAAAACAAAATGGAGGAACTTCGCATAATTCAAACACTCGCAGTAGTCTGTTAGTGGGTGTTAACTTAGATCACGAATAAATAAATAACTAAAAAATTCTTATCGAGTACTGTAAAATTTCGACTTCTAAACCACAAAGCGAAATGAATGGAAATATAGGTTACGTCGACTCGACAATCTAATATCTTTAAATGAAATTGAAAATTTAGCAATAAAATAGGAAATATAGAATCCGTATGTGACGATTGCAATCCAGTTTGTTCATGTTGTTACCTATTATGAAATCATATCTAGTTGATTAATAAAAGTTACAGTTTATAAACTTTTATTTGGTTTCCATCACTTCGGAGAAACTACAATACCGCCTGGAATTTGGGATAACTATTAATTTAATTAATAAAACTTACTCTTTAATCAACTTTGAACAAATAATAGGTTTCGTTTTACCGTTCGTCTGAATTAGCAGTAAAATAACCATACTAAAATTTTCCTGGTTTTAAATAATAGTACTATTTAAAGATATTAAAACTAATTATTAGATGCAATTTTCATGCCCAACTTACCTTCAATAGTGCCGGAACTGTAGTGATCACAATCTTTTAAGCAGACTAGATTTCACGTTTCATCACTGTGATAAGACATCTCTTCTTGCAATTTTAAGCTTTTATTTCAGAGAAATCCTTTTCTCATAAATTCAGTGAACTCAATTTAAAATTCCAAATAATAATATAATTTCGTTACATATTTCATAATTTATTGTTTGATAAGCCAGATGACATTACTACTTTATATACTACTGAATGGATTATGCCTTCCATAAAGGCTAATATTTTATACTTCTAGTTGTAATAAGGATGGTGAACGGGATCAAATAAAATCCATGAGCACTATTTCGAATATCTTCAAGCATTATAATTTAGAGATTTTCTTGATAAACTAAATTATTATTTAACACCATACTTGAGACTTACAAAGATAATAAGGAGTTTTATATATCTATATATTCTCAGATAGATCACAGATGGAGCTTTTTATTATATTTTACCATTTAAGTTTTGTTTGGTGCTCTTTTCCCTCAGCTTTCTTTTGTATCTTTTCTCAACTTCCTCTTCTTCTTTCCTATTCCTTCTGACTTGCTATATCCATGGTAAGCATCCTAGGGGTACGGTCATGAGCCCCCCCCCCCCCGCCTGTTTTTTTAATCCTTATTTACCTAGCTAAACAAATGAAGAACTACTTTGATTGAAATAACTGAGAGTTGCTAATGTAGTTTGTTGTATCCGCTAGCTTGTTGTACTGCACACTTCATGATTGTTTAATGACCTAGCAGGGGGGGGGGGGGTTCGGGGGGTGTCAAATAAAGATTAAAAATATATTTTTACCTATGTAAATGATATAGTTAAATAAGGATTAAAAAAATATGTGGGAGGGGCTCATGACCCCCCCGGGGGGTGGGGAGGGGGCTTATGACCTACACCCAGCAACCTAATGGCTAGTGCATGGAGCGTATTTTCAGGATCCCCTCTTCTACGATGTCTTCTTATGAGACATCTTCTTCGTTGTGAATAGGGAAAACTTTGGAACCCCTAAAATAATAATAGTAATCGGACAATCGTGTTGCAACGTCTTTGGATCTATCATTAGCGTAACCGTCGATAGATAACATTATATGCAGTCTTATAGACAATTTTAAATGATAGGTTAATGGCTCGTGTTATCCCCGTAATGTCAATAGTGACAAAATCTTTACTTTACTGTTTATAGTAAAGCAATCTAAGTAAATACACCAAACATTAAAACAGTAGAGTTTACATTTCATCATTAGCTTCCTCTATAGGGAGAATTAGGGGAATGGGGAAATTTTCACCCGAAATTAAATATAGGGGAAGGTGGTCATCAATGGGACAAAATACACAAAAATATAGTTATTTCATTTACATTGATCAAAATATGAACAACAAAAAAAATATACCTAATATAGATATTCCTTTATAAAATGAAACTAACTAGAATGCTATCACATTTTCTGGTGACTAGAAAAAAATTAAATAAAAAACAAAAATAATTGTCCCATTGTATAACAGCCCTGGTGAACAATGGGACGTGCCCTGGTGAGCAATGGGACAGTTCATTCAATTATTAAATTGTTGAAGTTATACTTGAATTTCAAGTTCGAATTATCTCTTTATGTTATCCCAAACTTAGTTGGTTCATACAATAGCAGTTTAATGACCTCTAGCTTCACCAATTCCATGTCAGGAACATTTGGAAATGAGACTCATTGCACTTGAATCTTCGCCTTACATCAATATTTCGTATTCATCTTTTTCATCCTTTGGCTTAGTAAATTACACCAACAGAATACGTTTTAGAAGTCTCATCAAACTCTACAAGAACATAAAGCTTTATTTCCAACGTTTTCCGTAGAGGTTTAAGTTCATCAAGTGAGCATATCTTCGTCCACTTCTTCAGACGAATGTATCAGTTAGATTAAGTTCTGTACCAGACCAAGAACAAGATTACAGGACATCTACGGATACTTTATAGTTTATGATATTTCGAAGGCCTTTTTGTGGCACCGTCAATAAGCTCTTCTTTCTCTGTTGTATCTGGTTTAATCATGCTGCGTCTTTTTCTTTTATTAGTGAAATTTGTTTTTTATGTTGTGCTTTGTGATGACCTCAGATTGCTTAAGCCTTTGAACATGGTCGAAAGTCCCGTTTCAGCTGGAAGTTCTGTTTCTACAAGAAGCCCTGAAGCTACAGTTCACGTTATTGTATCAAAAATAGATATTTATTGATTCATATAGAATAACTAGACAGTTTGGTTGACAATATGTCACTGTCCCATTGTTAACCAAATTTACTGTCCCAATGATCACATAACGCCATTTTGAAAACATATGGGTATAGTGGTTCAACTACAAAAGTATAAAGGCAATCCTTTCATATAATCATATTTTACATATTATTTAATATTATGGAAAAATGCCGTAAGTATAATATGTTAAAATAAAAAAATTATAACAATTGAAACACAGTACGAAAAATTTAGTTTTCCCCCCTCTAAAACATGTTTTTGCTTTTACACAGCGGTTGGGGTGCAGCTGACTGCACCCCAACCGCTGAATGCAATGCGAGTGAATGCACTGAAGTGTGCCTAATTTACCATTAAGAAGTTGTTAAAAATTACCCTCAAATAAAAAAGTTATTGGGCATGTCCCATTGTTCCCAGTGTCCCATTGATGACCATCTTCCCCTACAGCCAACAATTGATTATTTTTGTAGATTTAATAACCTAATATTCGGTACAGATATCCAAATTGTCTTTGGCATGAAGAATCATCATAATTTACAAAAATATATACTATTAGTATTTCTCAATTTTTGTATATCCCATTTGTGGACTCAGCGGTCTTAGCCAAAAAAAAAAAGAAATATCTCCTATAAAAATAGTTTAATCTACTTCTCGCAATAGCTGAGTTCAATTTTTCTTTAAAGTCACTCACTTACTGGATATATTAACTTCCATGGAATAATGAAAATTAAAGGAGATTGAATTATTAATAATGGACAGTTTTCTCTTTTCTATACCACTAGTGCTTTGCAAACTAAGTTTCAGAAACTGAGTGTCCTCCGATAGCTTAGAGAGAGTTTAATTATTCGAGAATATAGACAATTATTGGACATTCCCTATTGTATTATCAATGAAATATTGTAATTTGGAGAGGATTGTGATGTTTATAATATAATTACCTCTCTAAAGCATTTATTTAATAAGCTTAGTTCATAAACAAAGCCTACACACTGGTTTGCAAATAAACAACACTATCGCAATTACTTAATTATAATTAAATAAGCCATGACATCACTGATAATAAAGCATATGGTTGGTATAACACAATATGCGCTAATATATTAAAATCGCACGAAAATTAAATTTTTAAACAATTATCGAACAAAGAAATTTGTCAAGAAACATCAGAAGTTCAGCGTATGTTTTTACCAGCAACGGGGTAGTATTAAGTTCCTAATTTAAAGGTAGACTCGTAGAAATCATTTTCTGTAACCTCTTCATTTCCCTCTACCTATGTTTAAAAGCAGTCACCATTGTTCGCGTTACTATTACTAGGTGATTGTATTTTCACGGAGTAGCTTTCTTGCGTCCTTCAACTTGGTGATAGGTGAATTAGAAATCCCCTCTGTAATAATACTTTCTTCAAAGTCCTTTATAAAATAGCAAACTGATCGATGACTGTATACTTGTATAGGTGGAACTACAGTTTTATCAAATCTTAAAGAAGTGTAAATCAGTTAAAAAATGCCACAGTCGATGACTATTCTCATGGATGCAGAAAAGCTACTCTGTGAATGCAGTCACTTAACAAGGAATGTGATGAAAATGGACAAAAGCACCGGTAGCTGGACTCGCGGATGGAAGAGGAAAATGAAGAGTTGATAGTAAATGAAGCCTACGAGTCTACCTAACACATTATCTAAGACCTCGTAGTTGAAGAGCATAACCCTAGTGCTATCCTCCAAAACTGCAAGTAGCGTTAAAAAATGATAAAGATAAGATAAAAAAAAACCTAATCCAAATAACAACAGTTCTGGGCCCAAGGGTCGCCATCTCCCTTCTCTTCCATTCACCACAAACAGCATCAAAATAGAGCTCCTGGGCGCTAATAAACATGCGTATGATTAAAATGTTCAATTGCAAGGTGTAATGTCTCATCATCTAGATTACATTAACTGTTTTTATTTCTGACTGCTTCTACGAAGTCCCTTGTATCTTTTTTACTTCATCAATATGAGTTAGAGTAGAATGCAGAATCTTTGAACCCCTAGTCCGATTAAAAACTAATGTGGAAATTGCTTTTGGGTTGGAAGTAAATGACGGGCTAGCAATTTAATGTGTAATTACTAATAAAAAAAATTACGGGTTTGTCAAGTATTTTGAATACGAAATATTGCTTGATTTTATTTTTTACATAATTATTTAGAGAAAAATAGTCCATATAATAAAAAAATATCTTTACAGTACTTGTGTTATGTATACAAATAAATTTATGGAGGTATTAAAGTCAACTCTTTCTCATTCATCAACAATAAGAACAAAGAGGCGTTTCCTCTGCAAAAAATAAATGGAAATCCTAACGAAATCTCTCGATTTTCAATCATTAAAGTAAAATTTCGTATTAGTTTCCTTATTGGGCTACAATTTGAAGTTTGTTTCAGAGTTCAGAAGAATGTGATGAAAATTTAAAAGATTAACGTTTTTTTACGGAATCCCTAAGAAACTACAGATGTGTTTAGGCTGTTCTCGTAGCTGGTCTCAACAATAATTGAATTTAACTTTATTCCAGATTTTTTATGTTGCTCTTAGAGTGTATTAAATGTAAAAACTTTAAACTACGCTTTAATTTTAGTTTTGACCTTCCTAACTGATCGTACAGTGCCGAAGGTTAATATATGGAAAGGTTGATAAATATCAAATTTAAGAATAAAAAACAATTTGTTGTGTTATGCAGAAGCTATTTTTTTACTTATATAGATGAAAGAATGAAGATGAATTGAAAATCAATTCAAAGACAATAAATGAATGAAAACATAGATTCATTTATTTCCATCATAATTAGATACATTATTTAATGTGTTGCTACACAGGTCTAGATCAGGGTAACCACATGTTTACCAGATTATGAAGTCCCTGTTAATGTAGTTACACACATGTTTAAAATGTATGAGAAATAGACGCCTTAAGTATTGTGATTCAGCGACACATTAATAAATATCGACATTTCGTCAAAAGATTAATAGTTTTAATTACTTAAATCGAAATGTCAAGTTTGTATATTACTATGACATAATGTAATTGACACCATCTTTGGATATTCAATTGAAATTCACTAATTGGTATCTATATTGTCATTTACTATTAACTTATTGGCATCTTTTCTAGTTACTACAAAAAGGCGGGGCTTATCCAAAGCAACGTTGCCAAATTTCAAAATATTGACTGAATAATCCACGGTTTTCGTAATTAATATTCTAACTGTAGTAATAATTTGTTTCCCTGATAATACCTTGATGGACAACATCCCAACCAACTCCTGTAGATGGGATCATAGAAGTGAAGAAATTGCCAAGGAACCAATGGGCGAAATCAGCTCTAGATGTAGGCAAGAGGTAGGCTAGCTGTCCTTAGTAAAGTTGACTCATGAAACGGAGAATTTAAATAGAGATTAGACAAATTTTAAGCATTACAAGGTACAATTTTAGCAAAGTTGAATTTTAGCAAAGTTTTAATACAAAGTTTAGTTAAGTTAATTTATTTATGTTTAATTCAATTATAATATTATAGTTAGTTAAACTCAAAAACAAAGTAATTTCAAATAAATGAATAATTCCTAATTTTAGGAAACTCAAATAAATGCTTAAATTTTAAAGAGTACATAGTATTATGGGGGAAAGAATAAACGAGGTCACTTTGAATTTTATTAGCAAAAACCGTGGAGTTTTCAGTCAATATTTTGAGATTTGACACGATGCATAATATAAGCATCTCCCACACGTAGTAAAAAAAAAGATGCCAATTAGTGAATAGTAAATGACTATATAGATACCAATTAGTGAATTTGTTGAATATTTTTGAAGATGAAGAAAATTATATTTTGTCGTATTAATATAAACTTGATATCATATGCTTTTGATGAAATCTATATTTATTTTAATTATTCCGATGAGCTATGTATTTTTTTCTTATTTTTCGATTAAGTGTAGCTGATAAACAGTGAATTCAAGATACGCAAATTGAACCTAAAACTACTAACGAGCAGCGACCGATTTCATTGTATATCAAATTTTGATAGAAAGAATAGAATCTATGACTTCATTGATTTTCATCTTCAAAATATATTTCCACTCATAATTTTCTATTAGTAAAAAATTAAAACCTTATAACTATATTGCGTTTGACATAACACAAAAAATATTTGGCTTCCTTGGATTTAATATCTATCAGCTTTTATTGCACTAACCCGCCATTCAATATAAACAGTCAGGCAAATTAAAACTACATTTATATAAGTTTTTCAACTTCTAAATTGAATACACAGTCGTACCTATGATCATCGTAGAGGAATCTTTAATAAAGGGAGTCATTGCTGCTTCTGCTTTATTGGAGTGTAGAAAGGGTTGTTTTAATATCTTCATAAATTAATTATTATGGATACCCCAAAAATTATTTAAGGTAATTTATATATACAGCTATTCTTCACAATATTAAAAAAGAAAGAAATAACAAATATATCTTATTCAAAGTATTTAATATATTTTCTTCGCTTAATTAACTTCGCTAAGAATCTCTAATTCACTGTTTGTGAATTGATACTCATTCATTTTCTAGTCCAGTCATATAATTCCAACGCAAAACATTAGTTATTATCTGAATCATAGATTCTGAATTCTACTCTGACTCAAATATATGAAATGGAAAAAGAGATACAAGGGACTTCGAAGAAGTAGTCAGATAGGAAAATAGTTAATGTATAGCCTAGATGATTAGATATAATACTTTTCAATTGAACATTTCAATCCTACGGTACAGAGCCAAAAAAATTGAAGGTTACGTTTTCCAAATTAATATATAAACATGATATAAGAATAAATGGAATTTCTACATCCAGGAACCTAAAGAAGCTCTTTGTGTTTCTCATCCGTCCGTTCACCTCTAACAGCTTTCAGGAGAAGCCGTTATGGGATTCTATGCAAAATTGATATGAAAGTTTGCAGATAGAAAATTTGAATAAAGTGAATAAATTTTCGACTAATCTTTCATGATCATGAAAATAAACACGAATTTAAAAGTATCAATAAATATAGTGCATATCACTTCTTCATCGAGGTATAAATTAATTTTCATATACAAAAATTTATTTATAATCCAGCCTCCTTCACTTACAAGAATGAAAATTTATCTAGTATAAATAATTGCATTTAATTTAAATTAGACCTTTTCATCTTAATTTTCGATATAATGATTCTGTGAAAATCAGTCTTTCCCCTTCATTTTGATTTATTCAGATTGTGGTATCAAATGGAGGTGAATAAGTCACCTATTACCACCAAATGGTTATGAAAGTTACTACGTGTAAATTTAATGAAGGTAATTTATGGGAATAATAAGACTAAACAGACTGATGATATAGACTAAACTGCACATTTTCACATTATAATAGGGAAAAAATCAAGATAAAAAGTTGAAGTAACAGTACCCGGACTAGCCTATTTTTTTAACAGGCCACACTGAGTTTGCCGTACTTTCATAATTTAATATAACAGTTCTTTGATTTAGCCTCTGTGGTAAATATCTATGTAAATTTTCAATTTTCACTTTTACATTGATGAGATTATACTACCAAGACACTTTAGTAAGTATAATTTCCTGAAGCAAGACACACTTTTTAGTCATCTTTAGTAAAACCACAGAACTATACCGTATATATGTAGTTCTAAAATGAATCCCAATCAGGAAATGTGATACAAGTTGAAAAATGTTTTAAATAGAGTATTACACAAAAGCAAATTTTGTATAATTGGAGTGTTAAATGAAAACCATCATAGAACCAAAAAATGTTTTATTTCCTTATACTGTAAGATTGGAAACACCTTATTGATTTACAACAGCAGTTATTAATATATTCTAACAAAAAGAAAAATCACTTCATAGAAACTATGAATAGAACTATTGATAAAAATGTAACTCAATTAGATTAGACAGAGAATGTAACTACAACTTTGGACCCCCTGGTAATCTGGGTGGAAGGGAGGGGTGGGGCTGCACAACAACAACTTCTTCAACCTATATTAAACATTTTCTTTAAGCAATCTACATAATGATTTCTTGACCTCACCAACTGTAAACTTTGAAAGAATCTGGTGACAATAGATGACGCATGGGTTTTATTGTAGCGTTACCTTTCTTTGTTCTAAATAAACCTTCTCTTCATTTAAACTTAACGAGAACTCTCCGGATTTCACTATCGAGATCTTCAGGGTTGCTAGATTTTTAATTTTCTTATTTCGCAGAAGCTTCAAAGTTTCATCCAGTTCCTTTAGTGGTCTCTTCTTCGATGGAGTAGACGTTATCAAATTGGAAAATGTAGTCATGCTAGGTTGCTCGTCGTCTGTCGTTGAAACATCGTCAATTGTGCAATAATCTTCATTTCCATCGTCAACTTCGGTCCCGGCTTCAGACAAAGAACTATTCATAGCAACAATGATTTCACTGTTTTTCAGCACCTAGCATAAAATAAATTTCATTATTAGGAATATGTAATTAAATGAAGAGACAATAACTTTATACATAATTCAAAGACAGAAATATTACTCACATCAATATCCATAGTAGTTTCCGTAATGGTAGTTTTCCGTTCCATGAAAGATGATTGCCTCAATCTAGCGCTCTCCAGACGAGAAGTAGAAGGACTGTCCAGACGAGAAGTAGAAGGACTGTCCAAACGAGAAGTAGAACGACTGTCCAAACGAGAAGTAGAACGACTGTCCAAACGAGAAGTAGAACGACTGTCCAAACGAGAAGTAGAACGACTGTCCAAACGAGAAGTAGAACGACTGTCCAAACGAGAAGTAGAACGACTGTCCAAACGAGAAGTAGAACGACTGTCCAAACGAGAAGTAGAACGACTGTCCAAACGAGAAGTAGAACGACTGTCCAAACGAGAAGTAGAACGACTGTCCAAACGAGAAGTAGAACGACTGTCCAAACGAGAAGTAGAACGACTGTCCAAACGAGAAGTAGAACGACTGTCCAAACGAGAAGTAGAACGACTGTCCAAACGAGAAGTAGAACGACTGTCCAAACGAGAAGTAGAACGACTGTCCAAACGAGAAGTAGAACGACTGTCCAAACGAGAAGTAGAACGACTGTCCAAACGAGAAGTAGAACGACTGTCCAAACGAGAAGTAGAACGACTGTCCAAACGAGAAGTAGAACGACTGTCCAAACGAGAAGTAGAACGACAGTCCAAACGAGAAGTAGAACGACAGTCCAAACGAGAAGTAGAACGACAGTCCAAACGAGAAGTAGAACGACAGTCCAAACGAGAAGTAGAACGACTGTCCAAACGAGAAGTAGAACGACTGTCCAAACGAGAAGTAGAACGACTGTCCAAACGAGAAGTAGAACGACTGTCCAAACGAGAAGTAGAACGACTGTCCAAACGAGAAGTAGAACGACTGTCCAAACGAGAAGTAGAACGACTGTCCAAACGAGAAGTAGAACGACTGTCCAAACGAGAAGTAGAACGACTGTCCAAACGAGAAGTAGAACGACTGTCCAAACGAGAAGTAGAACGACTGTCCAAACGAGAAGTAGAACGACTGTCCAAACGAGAAGTAGAACGACTGTCCAAACGAGAAGTAGAACGACTGTCCAAACGAGAAGTAGAACGACTGTCCAAACGAGAAGTAGAACGACTGTCCAAACGAGAAGTAGAAGGACTGTCCAAACGAGAAGTAGAAGGACTGTCCAAACGAGAAGTAGAAGGACTGTCCAAACGAGAAGTAGAAGGACTGTCCAAACGAGAAGTAGAAGGACTGTCCAAACGAGAAGTAGAAGGACTGTCCAAACGAGAAGTAGAAGGACTGTCCAAACGAGAAGTAGAAGGACTGTCCAAACGAGAAGTAGAAGGACTGTCCAAACGAGAAGTAGAAGGACTGTCCAAACGAGAAGTAGAAGGACTGTCCAAACGAGAAGTAGAAGGACTGTCCAAACGAGAAGTAGAAGGACTGTCCAAACGAGAAGTAGAAGGACTGTCCAAACGAGAAGTAGAAGGACTGTCCAAACGAGAAGTAGAAGGACTGTCCAAACGAGAAGTAGAACGACTGTCCAAACGAGAAGTAGAACGACTGTCCAAACGAGAAGTAGAACGACTGTCCAAACGAGAAGTAGAACGACTGTCCAAACGAGAAGTAGAACGATTGTCCAAACGAGAAGTAGAACGACTGTCCAAACGAGAAGTAGAACGACTGTCCAAACGAGAAGTAGAACGACTGTCCAAACGAGAAGTAGAACGACTGTCCAAACGAGAAGCCAGTACACGTAAACTTGCTTCACTCGGCTCTTCATAGTTGTAGTTTTTTTGAATATCCATAGAATGTCCCATTGAAACAGCCATGTCCCGTTTCATTTCCTCCGGAAGAGACATCTTTCTAGAATGAGTGACAGCCGAGCCTCTTATTATCCTGGAACTTATATTTATCCCAGACTTAGTTTTGAACTTTCGCAATATTTGAAACAGATCAACATAGGTGAGTTCTGCAGTAGAACTGGAAGATTTTATTTCACGTGTGAATACATAAGTAGACTGAACGCCATTCAACAGTGAGCTTCTGATATTTCTTATGTAATGGTTCAAAACACTAAACTCTTTCACAGTGTAAGCAAGAGTAGCGGGAACTCCTTTCTTGCTATTCTTGTGATCGTGCAGACTTATAATATAGTACTTGCTTTCTCCAACCTCTTTCAGTACAGCCTTGCTCACTTCATCCAATTTTAAACGAATCAATTCTTTAGAACGGCGAGCTAGCCTGATTGCTGCAACTGCTAGTAGCTTATCTCTTATAAGTATTTTTTCTTTTATATCAACCAATGATAGTTTCTCTTCCACTACATCTTTAGAAGTGTTCTCTAACGACTTGCTCAAGGATTCAAGAAGCTCGTCAATTTCTTCTTTACAGACAATTCTCTGCTTTGCCTTTTCCTTAGTGACGATTAAGTCAGATCCTTTGTATTTGGACAAAATGGAATTGTAAGTGTTTATCTCTTGCTAGACTTGCTTGAATTTGAAATCGCGTGATGCTAAGTCTGTGCACGTCATTCAATGCGTATTTTCAGGACTATCCACGTCCAGAAAGAGAAATTTCACAAATATGTTAAACGCTCCAAGATACTTAAGTTTACTCGTGGCAGTAGTGTTAGGCATTTCTTTGAATTGACTCAATATTTCCCTAAGTTTTCTTCCTTCGAAAATATCTTGAGAACTAATGGGCCTCTCATTATTTTTCTCGTAATTTAGCATGATATCTAGGACCATATTACACATTCGTGTAGGATTTGAGTACTGTCTACAGATTAAATGTTTATTGAAACTATCTTTCCATGAAAGTAGTTTATCGGAGTAATTCCTAGCGTCCTTGTAACGCAAAGATTTGTATTCTAAGTCTGCCTCTTCCCACTTTTTGGTAAATAACACTCTATCTTTTTCAGTTTCAGCAGAATCCTTTTTGATGAAGAGTTCTTCTCTCTTGTCTCTTAATAGTTTTAAATTTTCATTTGTTTTTACCTGAATTTCAACGGAGTTTTGATACATTAATTTGGCGCTCTCCATTTCTGCATCTGGAAGCAGTACCATACGACCATTTACTTAATGTAACATTTAGGCACTACATTGGAATCATTTATGTAAGATCTGTATGCTGCTGGGTCCATATCCTTGTTGATTTTATGCGTAATTTTCAAATGGGTAGTTATATTGGACTGAAGAGTTTCACACAAAACACACATTTTCCAATTATGTCTTCTGCTAACTAGATTAGTTTTCTTATCTCCCCTCAAGTCAGTTTTTTTCTTCTTATCATCAAGAGATACATCGCCTTTATTTCTAGTTGGCATTCCAGAGTTAGAAGCCATCATAATGGCCATCTTCATAATGAAATCCAAATTGATAGACGACATTTCATTATGAGATGTCCCAAGATGTCTCCTCAAGCGAAAAGTCTTCACACGACAGGAAGAAAATGGGCATGTTAGTTGCTTTGTACCATCTCTCTGTTTAATTAACTCAGAAGTATCACTACTGTTGGCATTTGTAGACTGACATTTATCCAAGATCTTATCCATGTCCATGCAAGCTTGGGAGTTCCTAATGAAATATCTGGTAGCATTTTTCACACCTTCCATATATACATCTTGCGATTCTCTCATCTCAGCAGCAAATTTAGTTACTAGTTCATCGTAACCTATCCTACCAGTTAGCGTACAGCTATTAACAGTTCCACAAGAGTCTGATTCAATGGGTACAAGCCTCAATAGATCAAGCAAGACACCAGCTTGCTGAAGATTTTCCTGTACATCTTGCATCTGAAATCATTATAAATATTAGTCAAATATAAGATTACAAAATGAAGGTGAAGTATAAAATATACATTTGTTGATTGAACTACTAAATTGAATTGGAGCATTCAAGCAGTATATTATATTGTACTAGTTATACATAATATAATTCAGTTTAAATACCTGTATCAGAGTATCGACCGGATTTGTTACATTGGGTAGATGGAGTTGGGTAGATGAAGCCATATTGGTTTTCTGTAATAAATATGGAAGGTTATAGACAATATAAAGGTGCATATAGTAATTAATCCATCTAAACGATCTGATACTCGAGATAATGCATTTTTTATAATAAATTATATTTAATAATAAACATTGCTACTAAGAAAAGATTGTAAATTATTTCTTTATACTACTACAACAGTAATATGATTAATTATTAATTTTAACGTCTGCATTGGAAAATAATGTCAAATCGCCGATTTTAAAAGGAAATTAAATACAAAGGACTATAAAATGCAGTCGTGAAGAAAAGTGACTTTATGATAAAAGTCACAAGAGTCAATGAGAATGTTCATGGAAATATATATTTTCATGAAGGCAGAGGGAAGAGGAAAATGAAGAGGTGATAGTAAATGATGCTTACAAGCCTACCTAACACAAAATCTATCCCCTCTTAGTTGAAGAGCATAACCCTAGTGCAATTTTAAACAGTCAGTATCAGTTAAAAATGGAACGTAGTAAAAACATTATTTTTCATTATACATGAAAGTATAACTAGATTAACATTCACTAACAAAGAGAATAAATAGAAGGAACTTTTATAGTCTGTCAGAAAATAAAGTGTCTCCATGAAAAAAGTCATTTTCCAAGAAATTAAATTCAAAAAGTAAAATCAAAGATGGAAACAAGTTATTACCTAGTGCTAAAGAAATTAGTAAGCGGCTCCAGTTTAATTGTTACAGCCAAATTTAAATAAAATTATATAATATAGTACAACCGTTAAATAGTTTCATTACTTGAAGAAGCTGTTTAGTGTATAACTGTATATACAGTATAACAGATTGGAAACGGTTTAAGTCTAAGAGAGGAAGTTATTTCCGCCGCTAGTTTCAATATTTTTAGTTTAAGATTGAATAAAAAAATTGAATATGGATTGAACACGTAATTTTCACGCTCTTATCCCTTTTATTGCATAATTTTAATATATTAGTATTTTTTTCATCACAGTTCGTATGTGTGTTACTTTATAAAAATATTTAATTTAATATTTATAGGCTAAAGACATACGCTACCTACAGAGTGTTACAGGTTATTTTAGAGTGAATATTCATCCAATTACCAGAGGCTTACAATTACTACTAAATAAGAATAGACCTAGCTGGGCCATGGGAATACTAAATAGTCAGATACTGCACTAGTCCGTCATTACCCTAAGTTAGCCTACTTAGGTCGCGCAAAAGCCTTTTAC
>CANNZV010000973.1:0-73545 GCA_947561585.1 Caprella mutica
CCCACTTTTCGAGAATTGTGAGTGTCCGAATCCCAAATGAATTATCTGTTATATTTTTTTATTTTATATCATTTTCTCTATTACAAATTCTCCGTCGATCGTGTAGGCACTCAGACCAATTTTAAAATATCAACAAACATTACTATTAGTAAAGATTATATTTTAACCATTGAAATACATTTTAAAAAATACTATCAGGAAAATTATATTTTAACCATTTAGTTATTAAATGTGATAGTAAATGACACAGACGCACAGTTTTCCCTGTCTCGTCAAAATTATTATCGATTTGTTCTTGCATTGTATCTGTATGTATTATAAGTATTGTGTCGCCCAGAGCATTGATTCTTCATGTGGAGTCTTGATCCAATGGCTTTGATAGACTTTAAACACTGTAGAGACAATGGAGGTGTTTGGTGTACGTGACGTCATGAGAGCAACAGTTAAATTAAGCTCGGAATTATATTGTCACTAGGGTTGTGACTGTATGCTTTTAAAATAATAGATATAATTAAGAGTATCACAGACGAAATGAAATAGTATCGAATACTATATACCGCTGGTGTAGAACCGTTCAATACTCTTTAATTCTCTCCGTCTATAATATTCTCCTACTGTTTTGAAATCATATTGTCACAACCCTAAGCATATATCATTGCTTAATCCAGACCATTGATTTTTAAAGTAGAGTCTTGATCCGATGGTCTTTTGGTAGACTTTAAACACTGTAAAGACAATGGGGGTGTTTGGTGTACGTGACCTCATGAGAGTTCAAAACGTCATTATGAATTAAGTTCATTACAGGGTGTCCCAGAAAAAAGTGTACCCAACTATAAATTAAAATATTTCAACAACTATGTACTGAAGATACATTTTTCTTTCAGCTATCATTTTGTTTGATGAAACCTTCTCCATAGAGAGTTAAATTTTCATACCATTTCAATAATTGTTGTGAATGATAGAAGGATTTTATTATAATGGGTGGTTGAAGTGGCTTAGCGCAGACGGTCAGAAAACGGACAATGTAGTAAGTTCAAACACTAAAAATATCTTTATCGGAAAACTACCCCATTGATAGAATATATTTATTTCCGGTTTTAAATTATTCCATTAATAAATTATTGACCTTATGGAAAAATGTATTTAAGTACAAGAAGAAAGGCACAAGTTCAAATTTTTAAAAAGATTCGTTCAGGTCACCACAACAAAATGAAAGTTCGAGTGATGATTTAAATTTCCACAGTGATAAAGTCGGTCAAAATTTAAATCAGGATGGATATCATGAGAAGCATATTGCCGAATGTTCTGATTAATTTTTTCTTCGCTCATATAAAATACAGGTCCTTCTCTCATGACGATATCTTCCACTAAATGAACATGTCTTTGCAAGAACAAGTTGACACAATTTCTACGTCGTGAAAAATCTGTTTCAAGAGGTTTATGTCTGACTTATATTTTTTTTAGAATGGAATTGAAGGTCAAGTTTAATAATTCGATCGATTGAATATTTTGAGATATTTAATCAATTTCTCATAACAAAACATTTTCTATTGTTTAAGAAAGGTGGCTGAACAAAATTGATTTCGTCTTCATATCGAAATATGAAAACGAAAAAATACCCTGGTCGAAAATATTTTATTGAAATAATAGTTATTTGAATGATTTTAAAACCTATAAATAAATCTGATTTATTTATAGGATTGTTGACCATTTGCGCAAAGCCATTTTCAGCTCCCATCAATAAAATCCTTATAACATTCACAAAAATGAATAAAAATTTATGAAACTGTGGATGGAGAAGAGGGTTCAACGACCGAAATGATATTTGAAAGAACACTGTACCTTCGATCTGTAGTTGTTGAAATTTACTAATTTAAAGTAGGGTACACTTCTTTTCAGGGACACCCTGTATAATATGAATGTATAATTTTGATTAAATGTCGAGTTATATATATATAAATTTACACCAAATTACTTTAATTGTCCGCACACGATGTTGATAATTTAATCACAGGATATAAAATATTTAATTCAAACATTCTTTTTCGTTTAACCTTCTATACGTTTTAGCAGAATAAATATTTAAAAAAGAGATGTAACTTTTGCCACATACTGTATAGCCTAAATTATATATATTTAAGTATACATACGGTCATGTTAAATCAGGTTACACATTATAAATACGTATCATATATATTACATATAATTTAAATCCTACATTATTCACTATATCTAACCTAAATATTATATTCCCTTAGCAACATATTAAGGTTAATAGACTATGTATAGAAAACACTAATTGATAATAATTACCATTATTATAAACCTTTAATATTCATCTCAAGTAGTTATTCGGTCAAACTACATCAAGAAAACGTGTACTATCAGAGAAAAATTCACTGCTAATTTCACAAATCACAGTTTTCTGATTTTTCAAATCAAAGTTTTCTAATTTTTTAAATCACAGTTTTTCTAATTTTTAAAATCACAGTTTTCTAATTTTTAAAATCACAGTTTTCTAATTTTTAAAATCACAGTTTTCTAATTTTTCAAATCACAATTTTCTAATTTTTTAAATCACAGTTTTCTAATTTTTCAAATCACAATTTTCTAATTTTTCAAATCACAATTTTCTAATTTTTCAAATCACAGTTTTCTAATTTTTCAAATCACAATTTTCTAATTTTTCAAATCACAGTTTTCTAATTTTCTATTATTTTCAAATTTTTCAAATTTATCGTCGTGTACCCAGACCAATTTCAAAATATCTACAAACATTACAGTTAGTACAGCTTCATTTTTTCTTTGACTGTTTTGTAATTAAATAAAAAAACTATTTGAATGATTAAATAAGCCTAATGAGGATATTAATGTTGTACTTAAAATATTTGTTCACTATACTGGTTACTTCCTTATTCAGGACTCTACATTCACTATAGAGGATTCATCATAGAGGAGTTCAACAGTAAATGTGTCATATATTGAAGAGAAACATGATTATCATTCTAAATACGTACTGACTATATATTAAAATGTCCATCCGTCAACATATTTTGTATTACTTTACGTTATCACCATAGGTACCGTGGGACGTGATCTACATGTACAATATATTATCATGAATCTTATATATCTTTATGAGCTTCTATGTTAGATAGATGACATTGTTGCTGAGTTACTTTTATAGCTTTGCATTCTTTATGTTTTTTTATCTTACTTTTGTATGAAGTACTTTTGAAAGCAAATTAAATATATATGCTGTAATATAATTTATACTTCAAAACAAATGCAACATATAAAACAATTTATTATATTTTACACACTATAATTATGCATGATAAACGGGTAAATTTTACATAAAATAAACTTATATCAGTTGCCAAATACATATTTTTATATATCATCCAGTAATCCACTACCTAGATAGATGTCATATATTTTTTTGGTGAACATCAGTTTAAACCATTAAGCTCCAGAGGTATATATTATATTGAGGCTTAATCATGGTTAATGGTTATAAATGGAACTGGATATATGGAACTGGAGAAGCAAGTACCTACCTAAAGTATCTAAACAAAGTACCTACCTAAAGTATCTAAACAAAGTACCTACCTAAAGTATCTAAACAAAGTACCTACCTAAAGTATCTAAACAAAGTACCTGCATCGCTATATTGTGGCGTGAGAGATCACGTGTCTGAGAGTGGCTTCTGTTTGCCGTATATTGATCTGTCTAACACCTGAAAGGGGCAGTGAACTTTACTGGGCTGCACCCATATGTTAGTGCTGACTAAGGTGCTGAGATAAATACAGTGAAACTCCTGAGTTATGAGGTATTGGTTACTTCATAACTCAGAGCCACTTCATATCTTGGGTACGCTAGATAGTTTTCTACGATTCATAGAAAACTATGATCATTGAGGGATTATTTTGATGTAATTCTTAAACGTATATCATTTTCTATAATTTAAACATAGAAAACTACTTCATAACTCAAGTGCATCTCATAATTCGGGTCCTTCATTACTCGAGTGCTTCATAACTCAGAACTTCATAACTCAATACTTCATAACTCAGTACTTCATAACTCAGAACTTCATAACTCAGTACTTCATAACTCAGAACTTCATAACTCAGAACTTCATAACTCAGTACTTCATAACTCAGTACTTCATAACTCAGAACTTCATAACTCAGTACTTCATAACTCAGAACTTCATAACTCAGAACTTCATAACTCAGTACTTCATAACTCAGTACTTCATAACTCAGTACTTCATAACTTTACAGCACCAATAAAAGAAGATATGGTGGGACCATAGAAGATTAAGAGGTGTCTCTCCCATCTTAATCTTCCATTGTCCCAACAAAAATTTTTCTCTTGCTACGCCTGCCTAAACCTCTTTCGGCTTATAATAGAAAATCTTATGATAAATAGAGCAGTATACCTGATAAAAAGGGTTTAAATTGTAAAAACTATAGATGCAAATAGTAATAAATAATGTTATTACTATTCTAGAGAAATTGTATGGTTATCTTAATTGAAATACAGCATTACTTTATATGATATAAATTTTCCTTTCCAGATACCTTCTTTTCCCCTTTAATACTTCACAATGAAAGACCAAAGTGAAAAAGCCAACCTACTTAGTTCTAAAACTAACAGTGAAGATCATTCGTACGCGGAAGACACACAGAATATTCCCAAAAATGAAGAATCCAAACCTAGTTTACTAGAGAAACCAACGGAAGTTTTAGGTAGTAATTCTGGTAAATCAGATGAAGTTGCTGAAACCCAGTCCAAGTGTCCTGTAGATAATCCTAGCAATAATCATTCCATTCTTAACTGTGATAATACCTATTTAGATAATGAGAGTAAGATTAATTCAAGTGAAATTATTAACATTGATAACTTAAACTTAGCACCAGAAGATGATGGAGAATCGTCTAATAATTCCTCTCTCAAAAGATCTAGGAAGAAAGGAGTGCCATCACTTATATTTTCTCATCTTGCCAACAAAGATGACGAAGAAGACAAGATGTCGCATCTTAGCGCATCACCTAACTTAGATCGTAATGATGGTGATTTGGTCGATGATGTATCTCCATCTTCTTCACCACATCACTCCATCTCCATGGAGGACCTAAATGATAGTTTCAAAGTAACTCCAAGTGTAGCTAACCTCCAGACAATCAAAGAAGGAGAAGTTCTATCACTGTGCGAAGACCAGGTCGAATCGGACCTTTCCTCTTCCATCATTCTCAAGAACAGGAGCAAGATTTTCAGCTTTCCATCGGTGAGTATATACATCCTATAACTATTATATTTTCCAAAGAGAAAATTATGGTGGGGCCACCGAAGATTAAGAGTGAATCTTACTAAATCTGCTATGGCTCCACCATAACCTTCTTTTTTAGATTTTCTCTTCAATTTTTTTGCGAATCAGATTCCTAACCTGTACTTCATTTTTAAAACCTATATATTTATTTCTGAGAATGAATTTAATTGACCATTATTTTTTATATAGGCATAAACATGTGTAATAACGAATTATGAAAAGGCCTTGAAAGGCCATCCACTTAACCGCCTTTAACGCAGACGAATATTTCTGTACGTATAGCACAATAAGTGGCCTCTAAATCACCAGTGCATAGGTACCATATTAGCGCTCCCTTACACGTACGTCAGTGATATCAAACAGGTTGAATCTAGATCCACTTAATACTAAGCAGGATCTGCTCTATACCATTGTTACTCTTATTATACCCTGCTATTTATGCAGAAAAAAATAGAACCTACATGTGACGTCAAATTATACGGTTCATCAGTGTGAGAATGTTCAGATACGATGTAGCTGTTCGATGGTGTGGACGTGGTCGTGCGATTAGTGGAGATTGTGAAAGCTGTGTGTCAGATAGGTAGTAAAATTTGAAGAAACTGGTGAATATTCAGACGTGTTTTAATTCTGAAAGTTGTACTTATAAATAAAGTTTTATTTTATGAAATTATTCGAAATATTATATATAAAATATATAAAATTCATTTATTGTTTTTTGATGCAAAATCACAGGAATTTTGTAATAAATTTGAGCATGCAGAAACAATCATTTTTTGTGATGTTCTTGAATAATATCAAAAAATGAAAAAATTATTTTTATTCAAAAAATAAAATAATTTAGGAAAAATTATACCTACTCGAAAATTTATTCATATTTAACAATCAAAATAATTTTAGTATATATCTTGACATCAAGTGAAACTATAGAATATGAAGTGAATGAAACTATTTTGAATATACACAAAAAGATCTTCTATTTTAATTAATTTCCAAACAGTTCAGATACGCTTGCGCCCGAAAGCACGTTAATGTTTTCAAATAAAAATAAACTAAAATATATGCTTGCATAAAACCTGTTTTTAAAATTTGCCTAAGTATGTACAGTCAATTAAAAGAGTCACTGTGATGATCTTGGAGTTATTACTGGGGTTGTGATAATATGCGTTTGAAATCATAGATCTTAGGAATATCATAGACGAAATGAAATGGTATCGAATACTATATACCTCTGATTAGAACGATTAAATAGTCTTTAATTCAATTCGTCTATGATATTTTCAGGATCTATGATTTTAAATGCATGTTGTCACAACCCTAGTTAATATACAATTCCATCGTTTACTACTGCCAAATTAATATTAAATTCTTGTAATTATTTTTAATTTGGACTGTGTATCATGAAAGGAATTTTAGTAAGATTTAAAAATGAAAATATATTTTTTTAAATAACCAACACAGTGACTCTTTTCTCTGATAGTACATCATCACAGTGACTCTTTTCTCTGATAGTACATCATCACAGTGACTCTTTTCTCTGATAGTACATCATCACAGTGACTCTTTTCTCTGATAGTACATCATCACAGTGACTCTTTTCTCTGAGAGTACATCATCACAGTGACTCTTTTCTCTGATAGTACATCATCACAGTGACTCTTTTCTCTGATAGTACATCATCACAGTGACTCTTTTCTCTGAGAGTACATCATCACAGTGACTCTTTTCTCTGATAGTACATCATCACAGTGACTCTTTTCTCTGATAGTACATCATCACAGTGACTCTTTTCTCTGATAGTACATCATCACAGTGACTCTTTTCTCTGATAGAACATCATTACAGTGACTCTTTTCTCTGATAGTACATCATCACAGTGACTCTTTTCTCTGATAGTACATCTTCACAGTGACTCTTTTCTCTGATAGTACATCATCACAGTGACTCTTTTCTCTGTTAGTACATCATCACAGTGACTCTTTTCTCTGATAGTACATCATCACAGTGACTCTTTTCTCTGATAGTACATCATCACAGTGACTCTTTTCTCTGATAGTACATCATCACAGTGACTCTTTTCTCTGAGAGTACATCATCACAGTGACTCTTTTCTCTGATAGTACATCATCACAGTGACTCTTTTCTCTGATAGTACATCATCACAGTGACTCTTTTCTCTGATAGAACATCATCACAGTGACTCTTTTCTCTGATAGTACATCATCACAGTGACTCTTTTCTCTGATAGTACATCTTCACAGTGACTCTTTTCTCTGATAGTACATCATCACAGTGACTCTTTTCTCTGTTAGTACATCATCACAGTGACTCTTTTCTCTGATAGTACATCATCACAGTGACTCTTTTCTCTGATAGTACATCATCACAGTGACTCTTTTCTCTGATAGTACATCATCACAGTGACTCTTTTCTCTGAGAGTACATCATCACAGTGACTCTTTTCTCTGATAGTACATCATCACAGTGACTCTTTTCTCTGATAGTACATCATCACAGTGACTCTTTTCTCTGAGAGTACATCATCACAGTGACTCTTTTCTCTGATAGTACATCATCACAGTGACTCTTTTCTCTGATAGTACATCATCACAGTGACTCTTTTCTCTGATAGTACATCATCACAGTGACTCTTTTCTCTGATAGAACATCATTACAGTGACTCTTTTCTCTGATAGTACATCATCACAGTGACTCTTTTCTCTGATAGTACATCTTCACAGTGACTCTTTTCTCTGATAGTACATCATCACAGTGACTCTTTTCTCTGTTAGTACATCATCACAGTGACTCTTTTCTCTGATAGTACATCATCACAGTGACTCTTTTCTCTGATAGTACATCATCACAGTGACTCTTTTCTCTGATAGTACATCATCACAGTGACTCTTTTCTCTGAGAGTACATCATCACAGTGACTCTTTTCTCTGATAGTACATCATCACAGTGACTCTTTTCTCTGATAGTACATCATCACAGTGACTCTTTTCTCTGATAGAACATCATCACAGTGACTCTTTTCTCTGATAGTACATCATCACAGTGACTCTTTTCTCTGATAGTACATCTTCACAGTGACTCTTTTCTCTGATAGTACATCATCACAGTGACTCTTTTCTCTGTTAGTACATCATCACAGTGACTCTTTTCTCTGATAGTACATCATCACAGTGACTCTTTTCTCTGATAGTACATCATCACAGTGACTCTTTTCTCTGATAGTACATCATCACAGTGACTTTTATCTGTGTATCTGCTTACCTATTATAATCATAGATAAGCTGCTATCAGTCATGTCATAATTATTATTTTAATTTCTTGGTAATAGTGAATCAATGCCTCTTACAGAGATAAAGCGTTTATCATGCTGCAGAGTTTGGTGAAATGCATTTTATCATTTGTACCTCTTCTGTGAAAATAAGGTTACTATGCAGTAGAAATCCTCTATAATGAACTACTATATAGTGAACCATCCTGCATAGTAGAGTCCTTTATAGTAAACTTACCTCTATAGTGAACATATTTAGTTCAGTCTGCCATAAATGGCTATAAGTTTTCTATGAATATCTATATAGTAAATTAGTTATAGTTCATTATAGAGGAGTTCTACTAGTGCAACTCCTCTATGATGGAGTCATGTGTAGTGAACTATCCTGATTTTTAGAGTTCTTTGAAATGTAATACCCTGTATAATGAATTCATTTAAAAAAAACATTTTGTGTAGTCTGCCTCGAAAAGACCAGTTTTCTATTCATCTCTCATATCCTCTATAGTGGAGTAAACTCTCTATAGTGAACTAGTTGTAGTTCACTATAGAGGAGTTCCACTACACTATTGATATTGTGATAACTTGTGTACCTTTCAAATATTGAATTTAAAAATGTAGGTATTATTTTAAAGAAAATTAGATATTCTAATTTTTTTTGTATATTTTTCAAATAGAATTTCTTTAATTTTTTTTAAAGTGCATTTATTTTTGATTTAAAATGAAGTACATCGTTTCATTAAATTCAACTGACTCCATATGCAATTACTAGGGTTGTGACAATATGCTTTATAAATCATAGAGAATATTATAGACGGAGAGAATTAAAGAGTATTGAATGGTTCTACACCAGCGGTATATAGTATTCGATACCATTTATTTCATTTCGTCTGTGATATTCTTAAGATCTATGATTTTAAAAGCATATTGTCACAACCCTACAATTACTAAAAAAAATTGTGAATAAGCCTTACGTTATTTCACAAGAGCAAAATAATCTTAAATTATTGTCAGTGAATCTAAAAAATCATAGATTGTCTATTCACAAATTGCTGACTCAGCTAAATATTACTTATTTTTTATTAAACGACCCATTTTATCTAAACATGTTTTAGTACTTAGTTGTACTACTATACTGTGTACAATCCTAGAAATATCTAGCAATTAAACTACACAAATATGTACTTATTTAATTGATTTAATTGTACGTAATTTGCATAATTGATCGTACTTAAATCTTGACAATATTTATCACCTAAAATAAAGAGCGAAAAAACCTACCAAAGACATTAAAATTCTGGACAATACTTTCGATTAAACTGTTTGGCCAAATATAGACAATTAGACACCAATTATATACCATTAAGAACAGTGTTAGACTATTCATTTGAACACTTAATCGGTGTCTTAAACCTGGAGAAAAATTATGGTGGGGCCATAGAAGATTAAGAGAAAAATTATGGTCGGGCCATAGAAGATTAAGAGAAAAATTATGGTCGGGCCATAGAAGATTAAGAGAAAAATTATGGTCGGGCCATAGAAGATTAAGAGAAAAATTATGGTCGGGCCATAGAAGATTGAGAGAAAAATTATGGTTGGGCCATAGAAGATAAAACTTTTTTAACTTTATAAACCATATAATATCAAAACACCTGAATTGTCAAATAAATAAATTAAAAAAGTTTATCAAAATTAGTATTTGACCCCTAGCTGCTATATAGTTGAATTATAATTAAATTATAGTATAAAATTATAGTAATATTCTCCATATTCCATGTAATATGTTCCATAAAGGAAAGTCAACCTTTGACCTATTGTATCCCTTTTTACTAAATCACTTTAAATGATATACATCTAACCTTGTAGCAAAGGCGAAGAACTATCATTGGGATATCAAAAAAAACTTGATTTTCAACTCTAGAGGTCATTTTTATTTGTCCTAACTATGGGCTGAATGTTACAATTTATTGTGTCGAAGTATTTGAAATCATAAATACAATTTCTTTTTATGGTTAGTAATTGCAATTTGATTAATTTTTGTTATTTTTAAAACCCTCCATCGCGAAAAAAAGGACACCGAAATAGATTTCCTGAGAGAAATTGTACACCAATTAAATATCGCAATTGCTTCTTATAGCCTGATAATTCATACCTTTCCAATAATTAGAGAAAACATTAAAATAGTTTTACGATTTTAAATCTGTAAAATTATTGCTTTACCAGTGGATCATTTTGGCAATTGTGCTATTGTCAGCCTCTGTCATCGTATGGGTCTGGTTTTCGACCGGGAGGGTCTAATATATTTTTGTACTCCCAAGCATCTATGTAAGCGCTAATAATGGATAAGGTTATATAATGGATTCAAGGTGGTTAAAATGATAAAGTTATTACATTGTGTTTTTTGAGTGGAAATGCCATGTGACACCCACGTGGGTAAAATGTGGCAACTGTACTCTCTGTTTCAATTTACATGTGGTAGCCATGTTTCCATATAATGTTTCCATATAACGTTAATATCTGCTGTGAATGCATATAAATGGAATTAGCTCGATAAATTAAATATAGCTATTTAAGCCCATTCGTAAAATTCATGCAGTAACTAATAAATAGCTAAAAAGAGGTTCCATTCAACACTTTAGTTCTGGTACGTATTTTATTTGAAGCTAGTTAATGAAATGAAGAAATTGATGACTTTTTTGACAAGTAACATAAACGGTGAATGAAACAAATTGATTATTGTCCCTAGGGAAAATTGTAACCAAAATAATTATGTGGTCGCTACACTGAGAAATATTTGCGAGTCAACCTGACTCATCGCTTGAGTCAAGGCTGCAAAACTCTAAATTGGAGTCTTTTTACTTGATTGACTCTACCTGAGTCAATCTGACTAGGGAATAGGAGTCAATTTGACTCTTGTTTTTGAGTACAATATTAAGATGAGTCAAATTGACTCACATTTTTGAGCCATTGTTGGGAAAAGCTGAAAACTCAAATTTTGAGTCAATTTGACTCGTATTTTTTTCTCAGTGCAGGCATTAACCTAATTACATTTGCAAATTTGCGTTAGGTTATATTTTACCCTGCATTTATTATTATTTTTTTTTACTAACCATGCTATCATGTGGAAGAAACAACTTAAATTTTGGAAATAATTTGAATAAGACAAATATAAAATGAAAGAAAATATATAAAAACGGAGAAAACCCATCGTAGATTTCTAATCTTCAGGTACTATTATCTAAACAGATTCCATTCAACACTAGCCTATTATTAGCTGAACTGCTTTTCCCCATCTTCATTTCTATGCATGACAAACGTTACGAAATTGCATAGAAACAAACATCTAATTAATTAGATGAAAGATAAGATAGAATGCGTCTTAAGTGTCAGTCAGCAGTGTTACCAAAGACTGTATCACAGTGCTACCTAACAGTCATGGCGATGAGTGTCGTACCTAGTGGTATAGTGGTGTGTCCAGTGATTCAAAATTGTATCGAGAGATACACTCTGAACTATACAGGGTGACCCACAAAAAAGTGTGTACCCGAGTTTGAATTAATGTAAATATCGTACACGTACAATCTTAAGCAATGACGGATACATTTCAACTCGTTTTTTTAATTACTTATAAATGCGATATTTTTATTAATTCTTTAGTGGGTCACCCTGTATACACCAGGCCAAATCACAATTGATAGACCGGAGAGAAATTTATACTGGGAGCATCGAAGTTTGAGAAGGGATCTGACTTATTCTTCTACGAACACTCCATAACTTTCTTTTATGTTTTTTTCTTCTAATTTTAATGGTATGCTGATGCCAGTATAATAATACTGATACTGGTGTATTAAAATATAACAGTGTGGTTATACATGTACTGCAGTACAACTCCTCTATAGTGAACTCCCCTATAGTGAACTCCTCTATAGTGAACTCCTCTATAGTGAACTCCCCTATAGTGAACTCCTGTATAGTGAACTCCTCTATAGTGAACTCCTCTATAGTGAACTCCTCTATAGTGAACTCCTGTATAGTGAGCTCCTGTATAGTGAGCTCCTGTATAGTGAACTCTTCTATAGTGAAGTTTTACAATAGTATCTAAGATACAGGGTGACCCACAAAAAAGTATGTACTCAATTAGAATTAACATTAATACTGTATTTATAATTAGTATGAAATCTTAAGCAATGATAGTGGTTTAACGGATACAGGTGAAAATATATAATTTTTCTCTAACTTGAACTCAAATTTATTTTTATTTTTAGATACGATATTTATATTAATTTAAACTTGTGTACAATTTTTTGTGGGTCACCCTGTATACCATTATAATATTTATTAATTAATTCATAATAGAGGATTGTTCGTATCTGAGGATGCTATGATTAGCATAGTTACCATTGGAAATTTTCTCTTGTAAATGCACATAGAAAACGGTAACAGCTTGGATAAAAATATAGTGTTGTAAAACTCCTGCATTGTGAAATGCACTTGAGTTATGAAGTACCTGCATTATGAAATGCACTTGAGTTATGAAGTACCTGCATTATGAAATGCACTTGAGGTATGAAGTACCTGCATTATGAAATGAACTAGAGGTATGAAGTACCTGCATTATGAAATGCACTAGAGTTATGAAGTACCTGCATTATGAAATGCACTAGAGGTATGAAGTACCTGCATTATGAAATGCACTTGAGGTATGAAGTACCTGCATTATGAAATGCACTTGAGTTATGAAGTACCTGCATTATGAAATGCACTTGAGGTATGAAGTACCTGCATTATGAAATGCACTTGAGTTATGAAGTACCTGCATTATGAAATGCACTTGAGGTATGAAGTACCTGCATTATGAAATGCACTTGAGGTATGAAGTACCTGCATTATGAAATGCACTAGAGTTATGAAGTACCTGCATTATGAAATGCACATGAGGAATGAAGTAGTTTTCTATGTTTAAATTATAGAAAATGATAAGCGTTAAGAATTGTATCGTAGTAATCCCTCAATGATCATAGTTTTCTATGATATCTCAATTTTCTTTAATATAGGTGTTTTCCCCCAAGTGTTCATTTTCTAAATAGAACAACAACTAAAAAGTATCATTAGATTACAGCATTAAAGCGGATAACAAAATAAGAAGTCAAGAATAACAAGAAGATAAACATGCTGTCATGGAAATCTTGGCGAGCAGCTTAGTCATCTTTCAGCTTTTTTCTATTTAGTTTTACAAAGAGCACACTTTGTAGGGATTAAAATGTTTAATTCAAACTACGTAATTTATTATCCATGAATTTTTTTATTTATTCAGTTTTTCTTTATTTTTTCAGTTTTATTTATTCAGTGTTTATGCATTTCTCAGTTTTTATGTTTTTTATTATTTATTCATTTTTAATTTATTTTATCCATAATTTTTCATTGACGTCTAATTTTCTTTTATTTTCAGTTATAAATTTAACTTTTTTTTTCGGTATCCTTTAATAAAATGTCCAAACTTCCGATCATACATCTATACAAAACAGTTTTATGGTGACATCTTGCAACCCACCTTTTATAACTAGTTACTAGAATTTAATATCATATTATTAATTATTTATATATATATAGAGTAAACAACATAATCTACAAAATGTCAAAGAATTCTGATCATCGGCCATCTTTACCAGCCATCATTGTTGTAAGTAAAAAATTTTTTTAGTAATTTTAGGGGGAATTTTTAATAATTTTTTTTAAATTACTATTTTTTGTATTGACTACCACAGAGATGAATGTATAGTCAGAAGATCAACAAATGAATGCGTTATCTTTTCTCTGATAGTACATCATCACAGTGACTCTTTTCTCTGATAGTACATCATCACAGTGACTCTTTTCTCTGATAGTACATCATCACAGTGACTCTTTTCTCTGAGAGTACATCATCACAGTGACTCTTTTCTCTGATAGTACATCATCACAGTGACTCTTTTCTCTGAGAGTACATCATCACAGTGACTCTTTTCTCTGATAGTACATCATCACAGTGACTCTTTTCTCTGATAGTACATCATCACAGTGACTCTTTTCTCTGATAGTACATCATCACAGTGACTCTTTTCTCTGATAGTACATCATCACAGTGACTCTTTTCTCTGATAGTACATCATCACAGTGACTCTTTTCTCTGATAGTACATCATCACAGTGACTCTTTTCTCTGATAGTACATCATCACAGTGACTCTTTTCTCTGATAGTACATCATCACAGTGACTCTTTTCTCTGATAGTACATCATCACAGTGACTCTTTTCTCTGCTAGTACATCATCACAGTGACTCTTTTCTCTGATAGTACATCATCACAGTGACTCTTTTCTATGACAGTACATCATCACAGTGACTCTTTTCTCTGATAGTACATCATCACAGTGACTCTTTTCTCTGATAGTACACCATCACAGTGACTCTTTTCTCTGATAGTACATCATCACAGTGACTCTTTTCTCTGATAGTACATCATCACAGTGACTCTTTTCTCAGATAGTACATCATCACAGTGACTCTTTTCTCTGATAGTACATCATCACAGTGACTCTTTTCTCTGATAGTACATCATCACAGTGACTCTTTTCTCTGATAGTACATCATCACAGTGACTCTGTTCTCTGAGAGTACATCATCACAGTGTCTCTTTTCTCTGATAGTACATCATCACATTGACTCTTTTCTCTGATAGTACATCATCACAGTGACACTTTTCTCTGATAGTACATCATCACAGTGACTCTTTTCTCTGATAGTACATCATCACAGTGACTCTTTTCTCTGATAGTACATCATCACAGTGACTCTTTTCTCTGATAGTACATCATCACAGTGACTCTTTTCTCTGATAGTACATCATCACAGTGACTCTTTTCTCTGATAGTACATCATCACAGTGACTCTTTTCTCTGATAGTACATCATCACAGTGACTCTTTTCTCTGATAGTACATCATCACAGTGACTCTTTTCTCAGATAGTACATCATCACAGTGACTCTTTTCTCTGATAGTACATCATCACAGTGACTCTTTTCTCTGATAGTACATCATCACAGTGACTCTTTTCTCTGATAGTACATCATCACAGTGACTCTTTTCTCTGAGAGTACATCATCACAGTGACTCTTTTCTCTGATAGTACATCATCACATTGACTCTTTTCTCTGATAGTACATCATCACAGTGACACTTTTCTCTGATAGTACATCATCACAGTGACTCTTTTCTCTGATAGTACATCATCACAGTGACTCTTTTCATCATCACATCATTGTGCTTTCCGAAAGGTATTAATAGGTCCATGTTTTTTTCTAATAATTTGTCTGCTGTTCTGTCGAATCATTGTCTATTGCTGGAGGACATTTTCTTATCTCTTTAAGGTGCGATGACCAACTTAGATAATAAATGATAAAACACTTCTTGTTAATTAGTAACAGGTAAACAACTCAGGTATAACACCGGTATGAAAAATAGAGATAATGATGATTATTTGTATTGACTGTAAATAGACATTGTATGAATGTTCTTCACCGTAAGAGTTCATCCCTAGTGGAATATTATTTGTATTGACTGTAAATAGATATTGTATGAATGTTCTTCACCGTAAGAGTTCATCCCTAGTGGAATATTATTTGTATTGACTGTAAATAGATATTGTATGAATGTTCTTCACCGTAAGAGTTCATCCCTTGTGAAATATTATTTGTATTGACTGTAAATAGATATTGTATGAATGTTCTTCACCGTAAGAGTTCATCCCTAGTGGAATATTATTTGTATCTTCCTGTAGAAACAAATTATTTTATTTCACATGATTTTTCCTATTTCAAAAGATTACAGGTAACTTTTTTATCAGGTAAAAAATAACAAATGCTTTAGGCCCTATAAAAAAGTATGTACCAAATATAATAAGAGATTCATTTTTTTTATCTCTGATAGCTGCATTTCAGTAATTATATCGTAGACTTGTTCCACTATCAGGAGATACCATTTACTCTATTAATATATAAAACATTATTAATAAATACAGCATGGCTGCATCTGATGAGAATTATTGTATATAGCCACCTGTTTCCTCATTACAGACTCACGTGTGTTTGTAGTATCTAGATCGCAGGAAGTGTTGCGGAGTAAGGCCCATTCTATGCCAGCAGATTAAACGCTGCGTTTTCTCCACTCTAGTTAACGCCTCTTCAATTGATCAACCAAAATTAATCAATGAAATAAAGGAATGGAAAGTAAGTTTGCAGTCTGTTCCAGCGTTTCTACCGCCTTACGTTATTATAACCGTGATTGATTGAGGAGACGTAAAATGGGCGGCGAAAACGCGGCGTCTTATCTGCTAGCATAAAGGACCTTACAAGTGTATTACTCCGCGTGAAGTGTATTACTCCGCGTGTAGTGTATTATTCCTCGTGTAGTGTATTACTCCTCGTGTAGTGTATTACTCCGCGTGTAGTGTATTACTCCGCGTGTAGTGTATTACTCCGCTTGTAGTGTATTACTCCGCGTGTAGTGTATTACTCCTCGTGTAGTGTATTACTCCTCGTGTAGTGTATTACTCCGCGTGTAGTGTATTATTCCGCTTGTAGTGTATTACTCCGCTTGTAGTGTATTACTCCGCGTGTAGTGTATTACTCCGCGTGTAGTGTATTACTCCTCGTGTAGTGTATTACTCCTCGTGTAGTGTATTACTCCGCGTGTAGTGTATTATTCCTTGTGTAGTGTATTACTCCGCTTGTAGTGTATTACTCCGCGTGTAGTGTATTACTCCGCGCGTAGTGTATTACTCCGCGTGTAGTGTATTATTCCTCGTGTAGTGTATTACTCCGCTTGTAGTGTATTACTCCGCTTGTAGTGTATTACTCCGCGTGTAGTGTATTACTCCGCGTGTAGTGTATTACTCCGCGTGTAGTGTATTACTCCGCGTGTTGTGTATTATTCCGGATGTAGTGTATTACTCCGCGTGTAGTGTATTACTCCGCGTGTAGTGTATTACTCCGCGTGTAGTGTATTACTCCTGGTGTAGTATTTTACTCAGCGTGTAGTGTATTACTCTGCGTGTAGTGTATTACTCTGCGTGTAGTGTATTACTCCGCGTGAAGTGATCTACTACGCGTGTAGTATTTTACTCCGCGTGTAGTGTATTACTCCGCGTGTAGTATTTTACTCAGCGTGTAGTGTATTACTCCGCGTGTAGCGTATTACTCTGTGTGCAGTATATTTCTCCGCGTTAAGTGTATTACTATGCGTGTAGTATTTTACTCCGCGTGTAGTGTATTACTCCGCGTGTAGTGTATTACTCCGCGTGTAGTATATTATTTCGCGTGTAGTGTATTACTCCGCGTGTAGTATTTTACTCCGCGTGTAGTGTATTACTCCGCGTGTAGTGTATTACTCCGCGTGTAGTATATTATTTCGCGTGTAGTGTATTACTCCGCGTATAGTGTATTACTCCTGGTGTAGTGTATTACTCCGCATGTAGTGTATTACTCGGCGTGTAGTGTATTACTCCGCGTGTAGTGTATTACTACGCGTGCAGTATTTTACTCCGCGTGTAGTGTATTACTCCACGTGTAGTATATTATTTCGCGTGTAGTGTATTACTCCGCGTGTAGTGTATTACTCGGCGTGTAGTGTATTACTCCGCGTGTAGTGTATTACTCTGCGTGTAGTGTATTACTCCGCGTGTAGTGTATTATTCCGCGTGTAGTGTATTACTCCGCGTGTAGTGTATTACTCCACGTGTAGTGTATTACTCCGCGTGTAGTGTATTATTCCGCTTTTATTTTGTTCACTGCATTATATCTTATCATAATTCATTTTGCCATATTTTGTTTAAAGTAATTATTATTACCGTTTTCTTCTTCTGTAATATAATATTCATTAATTAAAAGTTATATTTTAAATTTAAATAATAATATATCTATATAACAGCATTACGGTCGAAGCAAATATCCATTTAATTAATATAGGTACCTATCGTAGAGTTTAATTTCCGTCGGCGATGTGGCTTTCGGTCCCGAAGCCTTCATTAAACCTTACTAATTTTATTAATTATGTATTACTTACCCATTAAAATTAATTTGATATTTTAGAGTTAAAATCTTTAAGATATAGGTACTAGTATCTGAAACTCTGAATAGGTAGTAAATTTTAATATAAACGATTACAGATGAATATCTAGGTATCAATTTCCTAAAATGAAGATTAGAAATAATCGTTAATAATCCTTTGAATATACCTATATATTCGCATTAACGTATGTATGACTAAACAACCACAAAGGGCATGTGTATTATGTAACTATAGGTACATATGTACGTACGACGATCAATACATTCCATTAGGAAACGTTTCCGCTGCACATCTTGCACTCATACAGGCACACGAGTTATTTCAACCCTTTAATTATAGCTATATTCAATTTCTACTCTACATATTAGAGGAACCCTCCCTCCATTGACCCCCATTCTCCATGCAGCTATCACCTCCCATTGGCTCAGCAGTGATGATGTCATAATATAAACCCTCCATTGACCCCCATTCTCCATGCAGCTATCACCTCCCATTGGCTCAGCAGTGATGATGTCATAATATAAACCCTCCATTGACCCCCATTCTCCATGCAGCTATCACCTCCATTGGCTCAGCAGTGATGACGTCATAATATAAACCCTCCATTGACCCCCAATCTCCATGCAGCTATCACCTCCCATTGGCTCAGCAGTGATGATGTCATAATATAAACCCTCCATTGACCCCCATTCTCCATGCAGCTATCACCTCCATTGGCTCAGCAGTGATGACGTCATAATATAAACCCTCCATTGACCCCCAATCTCCATGCAGCTATCACCTCCCATTGGCTCAGCAGCGATGACGTCATAATATAAACCATCCATTGACCCCAATTCTCCATGCAGCTATCACCTCCCATTGGCTCAGCAGTGATGACGTCATAATATAAATCCTCCATTGACCCCCATTCTCCATGCAGCTATCGCCTCCCATTGGCTCAGCAGTGATGACGTCATAATAGCTCCCCCGTGATGCAGTTATTTCTTGGCATATATACTGTTTTGACTCAGTGACTCATTCTACAACTCCAACGTATTTTCTTTTCTTTTCAGTGTGCTCTAGAAGCCGTTAGAGTTTGGTTGTTTGTGTTAGTACGTACATATGCATCACGTTTTCTTTGTAGGGAAAAGATTGCATGGTTATTTTTGTATTACCTATTATTTTGATCATTCAATGGAATTGCTTGATGATTATTTCTATGTTTGGTTATACTTTAAAGAAAGAATTGTTATTTTTGTATATAGGTAGGACCTGTACCTCGTTACGATTTATTTTTACTCCATGTGCTACCTATTACTTCATTTATCTCAACCGATAATAACGATAACAAATCAATTGGCGGGTAGTTTTCATGTTTATAAATAGTTAACCTATTTATCCTTAATAAGTGAATACAATTTTTTTATTTGATAGTGAACAAAGTAAATTAAGAAAGGGAGTTACCTAACGTATTTTGCTTTCGATTAGGTAGGTAGGTACTGTTTAATTTTTTTTACTATGTTGATCACTTTTATAATACTACTCGTAAAATTCATGTTTACATATTCAATTATTAGTTGTGAATTAAGTGCATAGTGAAGGGTTAAAACAACCACCAATAGTTGTAAATAAAGTGCACAGTGAAGAGTTAAAACAACCACCAATAGTTGTAAATAAAGTACACAGTGAAGAGTTAAAACAACCACCAATAGTTGTAAATAAAGTGCACAATGAAGGATTAAAACAACCACCAATAGTTGTAAATAAAGTGCACAGTAATGAGTTATAACAACCACCAATAGTTGTAAATAAAGTACACAATGAAGGGTTAAAACAACCACCTATAGTTGTAAATAAAGTGCTCAGTGAAGAGTTAAAACAACCACCAATAGTTGTAAATAAAGTACACAATGAAGGGTTAAAACAACCACCTATAGTTGTAAATAAAGTGCACAGTGAAGGGTTAAAACAACCACTAATAGTTGTAAATAAAGTACACAATGAATGTTAAAACAACCACCAATAGTTATAAATAAAGTGCACAGTGAAGAGTTAAAACAACCACTAATAGTTGTAAATAAAGTACACAATGAAGGGTTAAAACAACCACCAATAGTTGTAAATAAAGTGCACAGTGAAGAGTAAAAACTACCACCAATAGTTGTAAATAAAGTACACAGTGAAGAGTTAAAACAACCACCAATAGTTGTAAATAAAGTGCACAGTGAAGAGTTAAAACAACCACCAATAGTTGTAAATAAAGTGCACAGTGAAGAGTTAAAACAACCACCAATAGTTGTAAATGAAGTGCACAGTGAAGAGTTAAAACAACCACCAATAGTTGTAAAGAAAGTGCACAGTGAAGAGTTAAAACAACCACCAATAGTTGTAAATAAAGTGCACAGTGAAGAGTTAAAACAACCACCTATAGTTGTAAATAAAGTGCTCAGTGAAGAGTTAAAACAACCACCAATAGTTGTAAATAAAGTGCACAGTGAAGAGTTAAAACAACCACCAATAGTTGTAAATAGAGTGCACAGTGAAGAGTTAAAACAAACACCAATAGTTGTAAATAAAGTGCACAGTGAAGAGTTAAAACAACCACCAATGGTTGTAAATAAAGTGCACAGTGAAGAGTTAAAACAACCACCAATAGTTGTAAATAAAGTGCACAGTGAAGAGTTAAAACAACCACCAATAGTTGTAAATAGTGCACAGTGAAGAGTTAAAACAACCACCAATAGTTGTAAATAAAGTGTACAGTGAAGAGTTATAACAACCACCAATAGTTGTAAATAAAGTGCACAGTGAAGAGTTAAAACAACCACCAATAGTTGTAAATAAAGTGCACAGTGAAGAGTTAAAACAACCACCAATAGTTGTAAATAAAGTGCACAGTGAAGAGTTAAAACAACCACCAATAGTTGTGAATAAAGTGCACAGTGAAGAGTTAAAACAACCACCAATAGTTGTAAATAAAGTGCACAGTGAAGAGTTGAAACAACCACCAATAGTTGTAAATAAAGTGCACAGTGAAGAGTTGAAACAACCACCAATTATAACTATTAAAGAGCGTTATTATTTTTTAATTCCATAAGTACTAAATCTTTAACTTCGCTGTTCAAGAGACTACCTTTAATTTTTAAATCTTTAATTTCTACCTCAGTTCCTTTCTTAACATGTTCTAAACATGTCTGAGACTGTTATAGTCCCCAGCATCACAGTCACTGTGCCTGACTCTAACTCAGACACTGTAGAGACTCAGGCACCGAACACCTTCAGGAAAAACCGTACAGTCTCTTTCAGGGAGGAGAAGGTATGTACCAGTAAGGCTTTTCATTGACGAAGTGTACCAAAAAATTAATAATAATCCATCAAGCCCTTCTATAATTTCCAAAGATAAACCAATAGTTGTGAATGTACGTATACTTGGGCATAAAAATATCGTAGTGCATCAGTGTTTTTTTTTTTTCAAAAAAATTTTGATACTTTTTTTTTCGAAATTTTTTTGCTAAAAAGTTTAGATTATAATTTTAAGGAATTCAATTTTTGAAAAATAACCAATTGTTAAACATATAATTTTTCATTTTAAAATTTATATTCAGTATTTATGTAGCTACTAAAGAAGTATATCAAACTGTCAAAAGTTATAATTATTTTCAGAGGTTCCACACCGAAGTTAATTTGTCACATTTTTTTATAGTGTTTAAATAATACAAAAAATCGATAAATTTATCCCATGCCTAACATATTAAAAACTAGATTACGTGCACTCGGTAGAGCGCATACATTCGCCGCAGCTATACTAAATGACCTTGACTCCAACCTTTGACCCGTCCGTTCCCAAAATACTTTATGAATTATGCGAATAACAAGATGATAAATAAATAAGTGCCGTCTAAAATATAACCTTCTGCATTCTACGAAGGTAATTAAATCAATTTTAATTTGTACTATTATATTACTCTTAACTTGATCACATTCCAATGCATTTTTTTAAATGATGGAAAAATTGCTTCATTTCCTATTTTTAATTGCTTTGAGGTACTTTTAAAAATCGCCATAAAACTAACTATTTTCTGAGTGCTATTTTGAAAGCAAGGAGACAATAAATAGAGAACAAACACAAATCGATCCACCCTAAGGAAGCTGGGTATACAATACCCATTCCAATAGGGTGGGTGACGAATTATCGGTCAGTACTACAACTTCAGACATATAAGAAAAAAAAAAAACATAAAATTTGTTATCATTACACAGTGCTATCTAATAATAATTTTTATATTGTTTTTTTATATGACCGAAGATGTAGTACTGACCAATAATTTGTAACTTACCTTCTATATTGAATTAAAATTCTTCATCTCATTCTTATAATCGTTATCTTTTACTGATAAGATAAGCGATACTATTATCTCTTTGCTCTTACCTCAGTGATAGCAGGTACATACACTGATATTAGAAAATGTTAGAAGATTTACTATAGTTCATCTTAGAGTGAATTTAGTTATATTAATTTTTATAGTTATAATTATAGCTAGTTATAACCTAAGCTATAAATATAGTTATAACTACAGTACCCAGGTAGCAATGATTTTCGGGCCAATGTTGTCCCAATATCGGCCCAATGTTGACAATGTTGTCCCAATATTGAGCCAAAAGATTGCTACCTGGGTAGTATCATATGTTTATTATTTTTTCAGTATACTAATAGTTTTGGATTTTTTTTCGTGGAATCGAGTCGGTTTTTTGAATGTATCGAAAAATTAGTAAAGAATTTCAAGTATCTCTTATAATTACCTTCGCAATCTTGCGGAAGGTTATATTTTCATCGGAATTTATTTATTTATTTATCATCTTGTTATTCGCTTAACTGAAGTGTTCAACCAAATTGCCTGGAATTTGGTGAAACGATTGGTCAATGTCCAGTGACCTGCTGTTAGAATTTTGGGAGCGACCTGGTCAAAGGTCAAGGTCATGGTCATTTATAACTCAAAAAGTATTGTACCATATTGCATGAAATTTGATGGGACGATTGGTCAATATACAGGAACCATTTTCTCAGAATTTGGGAGCGATCGGGTCAAAAATCAAGGTCAAGGCCATTTATAACTCAATAACTCCAAATGTATTCAACCAAATTGTCTGAAATTTGATGGGACGATTGGAAAGTGTCCACGAATCATCTGGTAGAATTTTGGGAGCGATCCGGTAAAAGGTCAAGGTCATTTATAACTCAATAACTCAAAAAGTATTGAACCATATTGCATGAAACTTGGTGGATCGATTGGTCACTATACAGTCACCAGTTTATTAGATTTTGGTAGCAAACGGATAAGCGGTGGCGAAGGTATGCGCTCTACCGAGTGCACGTAATCTAGTTTTTATTATTTTGCTGAAAACCCCATGAAATTGGTAGCATATATTTGATTCTATATGCTTTTAAAGATTTTATAATCGGTACACAACAATACACGTTTTCCTTCCGATTTGCTAATTTTCAGTCCAAAGAAAAAGAATGTACACCGTTTGTTTTTAATCTCAGGTAGGTAGGTATAATCTTTTTAAAAATATTTATTCGAGAAAAGGTAAAAAACAGGAGACTTTCATAACAGTAACCTTTATTTCAAGTGATCGTTTACAGCTCTAACAAAGGTCGAACATGCATTGTTTGTTTATAAATTCTAATTGGAAATCAAAACAAAGAGTGTACAGTCTTTTTCTTCAGCGTCAGGTTAGTGTTTCGTACTGTTTTGGAACACAGAGTATTAAAAACTTTAAAAAATATATAAAATTATGTACTGAACCAAATATTTTATGATCCTAAACCTTAGTTCTGCAATATTATGTCATAAACTCATTTCTCTTGGAGCCTGGAGACAACTATTTATACATTTTATTATTTTCATATACTCAAAAAATTGTCTTATTCTAAGAATTGTTAAATTTATTTTTTATCTCAAATATTGCAAATTTGTTAGTAAACTTAAACTCAAAAAATATATTTTTTTTTATTTAATTCAATTTTGACCAGTTCAAATCATAATTTTATATTCTGATTTAAATGATTCTAGTTTATTCACTATGTATATAGTAATACCTAGTAATAGTTTTATATACGTAATAGTATATTATTGCGTATATGATACACCTACTTGATCAGAATATTTATTAAACATGCACAATGGTATACAATGTTACAAAAACAGTGATGACGATAACATACAATTTCAAATATTTTACTTTAAATCCAATGCACGTTTTTTAAGATCTTTTTTTGTCAATTGGAAATAATAAGTTTGCATTTAATTTAATGAAAAAAAAAATCAATCAATAGTGATTTTACGAACATTAGAAGAAATAAAAGATTTTTTTATCGAAAAATTAAAAAAAGTGAAACATTTTAGTTAAACGAAAAGGTACTCGGACACTTAATTATGTTTACCGTATTCGTAAAGTTGGTGTTACAAAGGTCTTGAAAGGTCAATATAAATTTCTAAAGGTCAGATAGGTTCATGACCTGTGTTCACGCCCACTTTCCGAGTCAGTTGCGTGTCCGGTAATTGGTTGGTTTCCCTACATGTATTATTTTTCTGGTATTGACCATATTTAGGATAAATAAAAGAAAAAAAAAAACAGATATATTGCCAGAAGTTGAAGGTTACCTTTGGTATATTCGGACCAATCTTCTTCAGGATTGGTTCTTAAGGTATTTTTCTCGCACACCCCTTGCTTTTCTCATGCACCCCCTGAGCATTGTATTGCATTGAAATAGATCGAAAAGCTATAATTATAGTATATTTTGTAACTATTAATGAAGTATTGAGGAATGATGTTTTATTTACATTCTGCATGATTAACAGCAAGAATCGAACTTATAAGTAACGTATAAAACAGCAATTCAAGGCACCCACTATAAAGAATGCAGGCTCCAAAGGGGTACCTGGGACACCACTTTAAGTACCACTGAATAATCTATCCTAATAATACCCGTAGTGTGTTTATTTACTTATTTAGTGTCCGCTTTTACACTACAGGTATTAAACATGAAGAATGTAACTATGATACGCACGGGAATAATTGACTTGATATTTAAATTCCCCTGTTTTTATTCAATATTAAAATATATTTTATCTATAAAATAAATTAGACTATGCAGAAAATTTAATTTTATTTGAATTCATTAAAAGTAACCTAATAACGGGTAACAAATTGGTATTGATGATGACCCGTTATTTTTAACGGAGAAGTACACTAGTTATTTTATATTATTCAGTGAGGATAAAGAATCACTGCAGTGACCCTACAGTTACCTTTATTCTACAGTGACTGTAACTACAAATTAACTAGTCATCATATTGTCAATTAGATTAGCTTCTAATTCTGACTGATAGTTATTTCAGCTAAAATAATGTAATTCTCTGATTTAATTAATGTAGCCATTATTATATGAAAGATTTATATAAATTACCCAATTATGGTAATATAATGAATTCATTGTTAATATATACAGCAAGAGTGATTCAATTCTAGAACGACCTTACGTTTTTACTTAGGAAGACTCAAACTATCACCTCTTCATTTTCCTCTTAGATTTTTGTGTTAGGTAGACTCGTAGGCTTCATTTACTATCACCTCTTCATTTTCCTCTTAGATTTTTGTGTTAGGTAGACTCGTAGGCTTCATTTACTAACACCTCTTCATTTTCCTCTTAGATTTTGTGTTAGGTAGACTTGTAGGCTTCATTTACTATCACCTCTTCATTTTCCTCTTAAATTTTTGTGTTAGGTAAGCTCGTAGGCTTCATTTACTATCACCTCTTCATTTTCCTCTTAGATTCTGTGTTAAGTAGACTCGTAAGCTTCATTTACTATCACTTCTTCATTTTCCTCTTAGATTTTGTGTTAGGTAGACTCGTAGGCTTCATTTACTATCACCTCTTCATTTTCCTCTTAGATTTTGTGTTAGGTAGACTCGTTGGCTTCATTTACTATCACCTCTTCATTTCCCTCTTAGATTTTGTGTTAGGTTGACCCATAGGCTTCATTTACTATCACCTCTTCATTTTCCTCTTTCTTCCGTGAGTGCAGTCACCGGTGCTTGTGTCCTTTTTCGTCAGGTTACTTCATCCACGTAGTAGCTTTTCTGCATCCATGAGCGAGCATTTCCATCGACTTAGTTGACTTTTTTCATGGAGCTTCTTTCCTTTCTGACTACTTCTTCATAATACCTTGTATTTCTTCACCTATATTTTACTCTGATTATTTTAACGACTTTAATCAAAAATTAATAATAACATATCTATTATCTCCTTCGAATCTTCTATTAATTGAAATATTATAAAGGAATAAAATTCTTGGAACAATTCCCTAATTGGTCCTTCAGTAAGTATAAAACTTGTTAGGAATTCAATGTATTCCAATTACTGGAATATTTCCGTCTATTTCCTCGTTGATATTTAATACAAAAGAACAATATTATTGTGATGTAAAATTTATAGTTAATGAATCATTTGGTAATTGTTGAGATTTAAGTTATTATTTATTTACTGCATTATCCAATTAATACATCAATTCAGGGGCTTAGAACAACTGTCATAAAAACTAATGAGCAGGGTTTAAGGATTGACGAAGTTACCCATGAAATCTGCGTATATAGGTTCAGCAGTCTTAATTATCGCTAATGTATTGAATTATTCATATTATTAAATAGTAATTGCCATTTAAAGCAATCATTTTTGTACACTATAATCTACACTAAATTTAATCAGTATGTTTAAAATACATAACCCATGTTCATAAATTTTGTAAACTATTCTCAGTCCATTTCAATAAGTTTCCAAATGAAAGCAACGTCAGTTGATTCACTCGTGATATCATATTTTATCTTGAAGAGGAACTCCTCCCGAGTTGAGTTCCTGTGAACCAAAATAAATAGAGTCTATTTATTTAATTTAATAATAGACATAAAATATTTAATAGACGTAAAAAATAAATATTGAGGTGTTTGGTGTACGTGACGTCACGAAAGCAACAGTTTGAGATGGTATTTAAAGTGAGTAAAGCTATAGAAACTCAGTACGTTTCTGACAATATGCTTTATAAATCATAGATCTTAAGAATATCACAGACGAAATGAAATGGTATCGAATACTATATACCGCTGGTGTAGAACCATTCAATACTCTTTAATTCTCTCCGTCTATAATATTTTTCGGATTTATGATTTATAAAAGCATATTGTCACAACTCTACTCATTATAGTTTTTATAACAGTAATAGATCTATCTATTCAGTTGTTCTAAGCCCCTTAATTGGTACTGAAGTGTGTTGCTCTGATGACGTCACACACTCTATTGTCTCTTATAAATTGGTTTTGCCTACTACCTATAATGAATTTCTAATAAAAAAATGATTCATATAATTAGTAAAATTATAGATTTTGATATTTTTCTTTAAATTCTTATGGTATTTTTCTATTGAAAGTAAAATTTTTATGCTTATCATTTCTATATTGAGATTCTAACTATATTATATAATTTTAAATATGTGTTGTTTGTTTTAGAGGTAACGCGTGAATTACAGGATACTGTATATGCACCGGATGAATATCTTCAAGCGATATCATCAATAGATATATCTAAGCCATCTAGATATATCGAAGCCCTTTAGATATATCTATGACATCTAGATATATCTAAGCCATCTAGATATATATAAGCCCTTGAGATATATCTATGACATCTAGATATATCTAAGCTATCTAGATATATCTAAGCCATCTAGATATATCGAAGCCCTTGAGATATATCTATGACATCTAGATATATCTAAGCCATCTAGATATATATAAGCCATCTAGATATATCGAAGCCCTTGAGATATATCTATGACATCTAGATATATCTAAGCTATCTAGATATATCGAAGCCCTTTAGATATATCTATGACATCTAGATATATCTAAGCTATCTAGATATATCATAGCCATCTAGATATATCTAAGCAATCTTGATATATCTAAGCTATCTAGATATATCTAAGCAATCTTGATATATCTAAGCTATCTAGATATATCTAAGCAATCTTGATATATCTAAGCTATCTAGATATATATAAGCAATCTTGATATATCTAAGCTATCTAGATATATCTAAGCCATCTAGATATATCTAAGCCATCTACATATATCTAAGCCATCTAGATATATCTAAGCCATCTAGATATATCTAAGCAATCTTGATATATCTAAGCTATCTAGATATATATAAGCAATCTTGATATATCTAAGCCATCTAGATATATCTAAGCCATCTACATATATCTAAGCCATCTAGATATATCTAAGCCATCTACATATATCTAAGCCATCTAGATATATCTAAGCCATCTAGATATATCTAAGCCATCTACATATATCTAAGCCATCTAGATATATCTAAGCCATCTAGATATATCTAAGCCATCTACATATATCTAAGCCATCTAGATATATCTAAGCCATCTACATATATCTAAGCCATCTACATATATCTAAGCCATCTAGATATATCTAAGCCATCTACATATATCTAAGCCATCTAGATATATCTAAGCCATCTAGATATATCTAAGCCATCTAGATATATCTATCTCATCATCAACATAACTAACTCTTAGGATGCAAATTCGTAGAAATATAATTTTTATTAATATAAAAAAATAATCATTCAAATTTTTGTATTTTTTTTGCATGTTAACAATTTTTTGAGATCGATTCCTCTCCCTTCACTGTCTTTAGTTAGTTAAATTTTTACGAATAATTTTTCAGTTAATTTTTTAAAATATCAGGTGGATTTAAATTTTTCGAAATAAATTATAAATTTTGTAAATATACAAATTTACTATATTTGAACTTTTCCAATTTTAAAATTAAAATTACGTATATAATTTTTCGTATCAAATTCTTATATAAATTCTTCAATAAATAAATTGAAAGAAAATATTTTTATTAAAAATATCAAATTAAATTTTTGTTTCAATTTTTTAAAGCTAAAATTCTGTAAAATTTTCTTCTAATTCTATCTCAATTCATAAACTATTTTTTTTCATTTTTAGAATGACAATGACGATGGAAGTTTCAAGGAGGAGTATTACTTCTCTTCCGTCGCTAAGGATTTGGACGCTTTCGACCCTGAACTGGAGGAGACGGTGGACTTACCGGCGTGGACTTACCGGCGGAGCTGCCTCCGCCACCCGATGGCGGATGGGGTGAGTGAGATCTTGAACTGGGGAAGAACTCAGACACTCACAGTATTCGTGAAGTAGGCGTGTCATGCACAAGCTAGACTTTAAAGCCTTTTTCGCACGGTGCGTGTTTGTTCAATAAAAGTACAGCATGAAAAAAAAAACGCTCAATCTAAGTGTACATACGTTTAATCATTCATAGCGTTTTTCATGCACAATTTTTTTGCTGCAGCATGAGAAAAAACGCCTGTATGATGCACAAAACAGACCTTTATAAGATTTCTGATCGACTTATGGTTTTTGTCAACACTCACTTTCCGTGAACTGTGTGTGTCTGTATACTATACTACGATTCTTCCTAGTGAACTGAGGAAATTTTACAATCTATAAGATGGACTCTTTTTTTTCTTAATATATAAATTGTTATTAATTATTTTAAATAATTTTTTTAAATATCATTTTCGTCGTTGATAATTCTCTAACTCCTCCATTTTTCCTCCAGGTTGGGTGGTTTGTCTCGCCTCCTTCACCGCTAACATGATTGTTGACGGGGTGGTGTATTCCTTCAGCCCGTACCTGCCCATTTTTTCGGAATATTTCGGGGAGCCGCAGGGAAAAGTCGCGTGGGTTTCGTCCCTTCTTGCCGGAACATACCTGAGTGCTGGTGAGAGAAAGTTATGGTGGGGCCATAGGAGATTGAGAGGGGAAGTTATGGTGGGGCCATAGGAGATTAAGTGGGGAAGTTATGGTGGGGACATAGGAGATTAAGAGGGGAAGTTATGGTGGGGCCATGGGAGATTGAGAGAGAAAGTTATGGTGGGACCATAGGAGATTGAAAGGGGAAGTTATGGTGGGGCCATAGGAGATTTAGAGAGAAAGTTATGGTGGGGCCATAGGAGATTGAAAGGGGAAGTCAGGGTGGTTACATAGTAGATTAAAAGGGAAAGTTTTGGTTTAGAAAATGTTCATCTTTCTTTGTTTGACAAATATTTTAACTACAAGTATTACAGAACTCTGATGAATATATGATATACGATTTTTTTTTTAAGAAATCATAAGCTCGAATATAATATAGTATTTTTTTCATTACCACCCTTGTTTTTCTATATATTAAAATTCGGTTTCCAAGGAAAAAATAGATAAGTATAGTATTTATTTCTACTCCTCAGGTCCGTTGTATCAGCCCTGTGTAATCGGTTTGGGTGTCGCTCTGTCTGTATGGTAGGGTCTTTGATAGCAAGTCTGGCCTCCTGTCCACCATCTGGGCGAATTCCGTCGGGTTCCTCATGGGACACAGGGTATAATCGGGGGTGAGTATTTTATAGGGTGTCTTCCGAGTTATAGCCGTTACACATTTTCGATCATGTTAGAAAGATGTGGCTATATGATTGTTTCGTGGTATCCGTGATACCTGCAGGTATCATGGATACCAATTATAGTAAAAAGTAAATGATAATTATATATTGTCACTTGATCGGAAATGTGGAACTGTCCGATAATTAGCCTCTTACCTATTGCTAATATATTTTTTTTTTCATTTGGTTATTTAAATGTATTTTTTGATATTATAAATTAACAATTTTAACTTTAGAAAAAGATTTTGAAAATAGTAATAGTCAACAGATTTCCATTTTCTAAGACAAAGTAGGTACTAGTTTTAGTGAGAAATGCTCTAGCTGTCTTTAGAGTAATGGCACCGTATTCGAAAAGTGGGTGTTAAAGTAGGTCATTGAACAGTCTGACCTTTAGAAATGTCGAAACACCCACTTTCCGAGTACTGCGCTTATGTTTGAGTCTCTAAAACTGAGACACTGTATATTGTGTTCGGATTAAACTATAACGTTTTTATAGTTTTTTAAACGTTTTTTTCATATTTAAACTCTAAACGTTTTATAGCTTTAAAACGTTTTTTTTTCATTTTTAAACTCTAAACGTTTTTATAGCCATCAAACGTTTTTTTTCATTTCTAAACTCTAAACGTTTTATGTTTTTTAAACGTTTTTTCATATAAAACTCCAAACGTTTTTCTAGTCTTTTAAAACGTTTTCTTTTCCATCTTTGAATTCTAAACGTTCTTATAGTTCTTAAATGTTTTAATTTCATTTTTTAAACTTTAGCTAAATGTCTTTTACAGTTAAAAATTAAAAAAAATAGCAGAATCAGATTATAAAAAAAATGTAACTAATTTGTTTTTAATTCCAGGGTTCGGGTTCGGGTTAATGTACCTACCCGCAGTTGTAGCCGTGGGTTACTACTTCGAGAAGCGGAGGGCCCTCGCTACAGGTATAGCTGTGTGTGGCTCTGGGGTGGGCACCATGGTCTTTCCCCCCATAGTGAAGATGCTCATAGAGAACTACACGTGGAAAGGGACTAACATCATCATAGCGGGAGTCATCCTCAATGGACTGGTAAGGAGACACCCATAGTACCCGGAAAGTGATTGCTATCACAGGTTAATTAGAAATATCTAAAGATCAGATTAACTTTTCGAATACTGTGAATGTCCGAATAATGACGTTTTCTTTCTCATGTTTATCATTTTAACTCTACTTGCAGTTTCAGAGGATAGCGCTAGGGTTTTGCTCTTCAACTACGAGGTCTTAGATTTTGTGTTGCCCCCGGTTTTAACCAGTTAATTTTTCAATAAATATAGGTTTTAGAATTTTTCTGATAGACGTTAAATCTATATATTTATAATATTTCATGTTCGATCACAATTTTCTGAACTGGGTGTCCCTTTCCAGTGGTGTGGGGCCCTGATGAGACCTCTAACGCTACCTAAGATGACCAAGAGGGAACTGTTGAAGAGGCTGGCTACTGAAGAGAGGGAACTCAGGAACTCTGCTAGTAAGGGGAGCTTCATGTCGAGAAAGGTGAGGAGGGAAATGAAGCGTGATTAGAAAATTGAAAACCGAGAGTGCAAATTCATCTTAAGAAAAAGAAAAAAAAAAGATCATTCAAATATCTTCTCATAATTAGAATATCTTGTATTATTTGAATATCATTTAATTCTTCTAATTTTTTCTCATAATTCGAATATCGTCCCATAATTCAAATATCTTTTAATTTTCTAAGTATCTTCTAATTCTTCTTATATCTTCTCACCATTCAATTTCTCAGCGGTCTTCCATTAACGGCGACACAGGCGTGCAATCTCATTTGAGTCTAGCGACATCTGCGGCACTGCCCACCATCAGAGAAACGGCAACTAACAGTAAAGGTAACGGGGAAAAGGTTATAATTCTTGAGTCACTTTACAAATATAGTTTTTTGCCCTCCCCTATGCGGCCAGGTTCGATAGTTACAAAACGTAATCTTTACTGTTTTTTTTACTATAAAATGAGTGTTGCTAAAAACTCGGCATATTTTTGGCGAATATTTCGTTTGGTGAATTTTTCTTTCGACGAAAATTTCGTTCGGCAATTTTTTCTGTCGGCAAAAAATTACGCCCAGCGAATTCTCTTTCGGCGAAAATTTCGTTCGGCGAATTTTCTTTTGTCGAAAGTTCCTGATATCGAGGTACATCATCTTCTATATTCCTGTATCTAGTCTTCATTAGGATACCCATGCTCCTCAATCTTCTAAAACTCCTCCATCCTCCACAGATGACAATCTCCCTTCAGTGGACGAGAAGGACAGTCTGGTGTCCCCCCAAATGTCCCGCAACAGCTCCCAGCCCGCCATTTACCAGCCCCGCAAAGTCACTCTACCGGTAGTCGGTTCAGTGCCTAACTTCGAACGAAGGCGTTCTAGAACAGAACTAGTGAACTATTTGAAGGTGGGACTAGATTGGGGCCCTAGAAACTCGTTATTTTAATTGGTATCCATGATACCTGCAGGTATACATTCTACCTGTAATTATACATGGTACTTATAGGTATCCCTCCAATCTGTCGGTAGCATGGATACCAATTAAAGTAGCTAACCAGTTAAAATATTAAACTGTATATTCTTTCTTATAGCTATGACCGAAAATGTATAACTGTTCGATAATTCGTAACTTCCCCTTTATTTAAATTTTTCCGTGTTTCAGGTTATTCCGGCCACTCCCCGCGCATCCGTGACGAACTTGCGGGAGAGGAGTGATTCCGGTGTATCTGACGGAATAATGATGCAACAGGCGAAGCAGAGCACTGTTAGTGACGGCAGTGGATTGCGCAACAGGAAGGTGAGTGAAGTGTTTAAAGGGCCGTACACACGTAGGGTTTTTAAAGTCTTTCCACCAGTCTTTTTGCTAAGCTCCTCCTACTTTTTTCACGAGAATATAAGAAAAAACGATATAATTGTTATTTATTTCAGTTGGTATCCATGATATGGATACCAACTGAATACCTCCGCCCTCGATTTTTGATATTTTTGACACTAAGAAGCCATTTTCAAGAATATGATTTCCTGTTGAAACGCTATGTTTAGAACAGTAGGTTTAGTTTTTCCGCCTTTTAGATTTTTTTGATATGAAACCGTTATGTAGTTTGTTGTATCCGCTTGTTTGTTGTACTGAAATTTAATGATTGTTTAATGGTCTGGTAGGGGGTTAATAGGGGTGACACGCCCCCTTATACATTATACATATACATACATTTGATGTTATAAGAGAAATGTTGTGAGGACTGTTTGGTGCCTCTCTCGGTCAAGCATTTCCTCGCAGAATGTCCGTCTCTTCTGGAAATAAGAAATAGATTATTCCCTGAATCTCAAGATATGAACCCTGAAGAAACCATCAAACTTATACTGGCAGAAAAACCTGATGTCCAGTTCCACACGGATAGACTACTGATTTTTCTCAGAGAAATGGATATGATTGACAAAGTCATCTAACCCCCACTTCAATCCGATGCGAAATGACTGGCATCAAAAGCATCAAGACTGCATGAAGCAATAATAATAGTAATATAAGAGAAATAATACTTTAACTTATCTTAAAATGAAGCGTTTCGACAATGAATGTTTTTTACTATAAAAAAAGTCTTTAAATGGCTCCTTTTACATACATGCATATTTGTGTATGCACTAATTTACCTTGTAACTGTATGATTATAATATCGTAGCTATATTAAAACATGGTATAATAATCTAACTTTACTTGGCTAGCGATTTTTTATGAACTATTCCGTTTTCATTATATTGATATCTTTCATTAAATATTGCTTGCTTTAAATTCCCTAACTTATGTTTAATATCCAATTGCATTATTTACTATACCAATTATTCTCCCCAGGACCCCCGCAAGAACAACACGATGCTGAGACCAATGTCAAGGGGTGATATTTTCTACTCGGGATCAATCCAGAACCTGCAGGTAAGGTGGACGGACAGATGTTTAAAAAAGTAAAACAGATGTTCAAAAAAATAAAAAATTCTAATAGTTTATAATGCATTCCTATTTGTTAGTTATCAGTAACTGTTATCTTTACTGTCATCACAGGAGTTCAAGAGTCAGGTCTCCATTCACAGTTACCGTGAGAGTACAGTTAACTTCCAGTGTACTGGCGCCTCCAGAGCTGTACTGGAAACATTGGAACAACATGCAGATGAAATAGACGGGGACAAGGAGAAACCTGATGATAAATGTGAGAGGGAGAGGAAAAACATTGATATTAGCCTCATTTAATCGAATTAAGTATTATGGTACATGCGATATGGTTACTAAATTCATATGTGGAATGAATTGAATTTAACCGTATTCAATTAAAAAAAATTGACCGTGAAATGGTCCCATTAACTACATACTTTCTAGCTATCTATTTCTATCACAGTAGAACTCCTCTATAGTGAACTCCTCTATAGTGAACTCCTCTATAGTGAACTCCTCTATAGTGAACTCCTATACAGTGGTCTCCTCTATAGTGGACTCTTCTATAGTGAATTCCTGTATAGTGAATGTAGAGTCCTCAGTAAGAGAACTACCCAACATAGTGAACAAATTTCCTTTTAAATGGCAAATAGTTATCTAAAAGTAATGGCTATTCATGACAGACTAAAGAAAATTTGGTTCACTATATAAGGTAGTTTCCTTACTCCGGACTCGGAGCACTCTACATTCACTATAGTAGAGTTCATTATAGAAGAGTTCACTATCGAGGAGTTCACTATCGAGGAGTTCACTATAGAGGAGTTTTACTGTACCAACAATTTGACTATTCCTGAATTCCTGAGAGTACCTAATTGTTCCAGGTTCCTGTATTCCCGATTCCATCAGAGGTACACTGGGTCAGATGCTGGACTTTTCACTCCTCAAAGACCCGGTTTTCCTCCTCTTGGGTTTCGCCAATGTGTTCGGTATGCTCGGCTTCTACACCCCTTACGTCTATTTGCCTTCTGCTGCTATTGAGAAGGTGGGGGAGACGCTATACTGTAATGATGTAGTATTTTGAACATGTTAGAACTTGTTTGGACATGTTAGAACTTGTTTGGACATGTGAGAACTTGTTTGGACATGTTAGAACTTGTTTGGACATGTTAGAACTTGTTTGGACATATTAGAACCTGTTTGGACATGTTAGAACTTGTTTGGACATGTTAAAACCTGTTTGGACATGTTAAAACCTGTTTGGACATGTTAGAACTTGTTTGGACATGTTTGAACCTGTTGGATTTTGGGTTACTATTCAGTTGTCCGAAGCCTCACTAGTACGACGCCCCTTTAGTCCGACGCCCCTCTAGTCCGACGCCCTACTTGTCCGACGCCCCACTAGTCCTACGCCCCACTAGTCCGACGTCCCACTAGTCTGACGCCCCATTAGTCCGACGACACAGTAGTCCGACGTTATTGTAGTTTATTACTGATTTAACATACAATATATGTATATCGGGGGGCGTGCCTGCCCCCGAACCCCCCTGTCAGTTCATTAAACAATAATGAAGTGTGCAGTACAACAAACTAGCGGATGCAACAAACTACATTAAATGATGAAATCAATTGAGGGATTGCATCATACTAATTAATATTAGAAATAAAGTAAAATAAAAGAGTAAAATAAAATTTAAAAAATGAAAGAACTGAAAAATTATTTAATTATTTAGATTAGTTATTAATTGAGTATACCTATTCAATCATATTTTTTAATTTAATCAAAAAACTAAAAAGAAAAATAACACAGAAAGATGTAACTATCGGACTATTGGGGCGTCGAATTAATGAGGCGTCGGACTATTGGGGCGTCGGAATAGTGGGGCGTCGGACTAGTGGGGCGTTGGACTAGTGGGGCGTCGGACTAATGGGGCATTGGACTAATGGGGCGTCGGACTACTGGCATGTCCCCAGATTTGGTCTGTATTCATTTGGTCATGCTAGAACATGTTAGAAACAGCTTCTTGTTGAACGATAATAATGTATCGGATTTTGTAAATTTATATAGAAACTTTATTATATATAATTTATTGGAGATCACTTTCTCAGTTCGTACAGTCTGGCACTAGTTAAAATATCAATGACTCCCCCCACTCATCCCCCTCTCTTCCCCACAGGGTATAGATCCAGAGGCCGCCACATTCCTCATCTCCATCATAGGAATCACCAACACAGCTGGCAGGGTTCTTAGTGGTCTGGTAGCGGACTTAGAGTCGGTAAGACCGTTAAATCGGTAAATTGCAATCGCCAGTCATCGGCATTAGGCAAATATTAAAGTATATTAAATAAATCTAAAATTAATGAGTAAAAGACCATGCAAACTAAACACTCAAGATGTTAGGTATATTCTTTACCTTATTTGGCTTCCAATAGATAATATCATATTTCATATTTAAATTAATTCATTACAATTATTAATTACATAATTATGTTATATTTTAGTGGCCATTATTTACACTACATTTTCACGCAGGTTAACGCTCTTTACGTCAACAACGTGTGTGTCCTCATGAGCGGCATATGCGTGTTCATGACTCCCTTCGCCTACTCCTACGGCTCTTTCGTCGCCATCGCCATCTTCTTCGGATTCTTCGTCTGTGAGTAATTTTCCCTACTGTGGCACCCTGTTTCAGTGCGAGAAAGGTGTGAACGTTTGGCACGACGGAACGTTTGAATGATGGAAACGTTTGGATGATGGAAACGTTTGGATGATGGAAACGTTTTGGATGATGGGAATGTTTGATTGATGGAACGTTTTGTTGATGGAAGTGTGAGGTGAAAGCTATTTAAACGTTTGGAATGCATAAACGTTTGAATGATGAAAACGTTTGAGGTAAAAGGTATTGAATCGTTTGGTGTGTGAAAAATATTGAAACGTTTGGAATGAAATACATTTCAATGTTTTGTGGATGAAATCAGGTAGCATGAAGTAGCTAGTTCACGTTTTCCCAATGGAAACGTTTATTGATATTGATTATGAAAAAACGTGTAGCATGGTAGGTAGATGATAAAAAATATCTTATGAATTAATGATTAAATAATAATATTTTTGGGTGTGTGGTTGAATAAACGTTTTAGTTAGAAGCTCTGCGAACGTTTTATTCGAAGGTTTTGAAAACGTTACGCATGTAACACTGACAAACTTTTAAAATTAGTCTATAGTGCTCGACTGTTGGCACTATACCAACTGTTCCGTGTACAGTAGTTAGTTAATTGTTATAGATACTTATTTAATTGCTTTATTAGTATTTATTTATTATTTTTAAGAAGCAGTTATTTTAAATTATAAAATAAATAGATTTTTAAGCAGTATAAAGAATTTGTAATATAAATATTGCTTGAGAATTTTACATAGAAAATATATTTATAAATATTATTTAAATAATTATATAATATTTAAATATTTGCTGTTTTTAATTGGTTCACGAAAAAATACTAACTATCACAATCAGTAAAATAGTTTAATTCACGCTTAATTAATTTGATATTCGAAGGTACATTTATTTGAAAATAGTGAACCCAGAGAGAAAGCTATGGTGGGGCCATAGAAGATTGAGAGAAGTAGCTTATCAATCTTCTATGGCCCCACCATAACTTTCTCTCTTAATCTTCTATGGCCCCACCATAACTTACTCTCCGGGTAGAATACTATCTGATTCTTCTTTTGCATGTATATAGTATTTAATACTCTTCACTTACTCTACGCACTTTCTTACCTAATTTACACTGTAAATAAGACACAGGTTTCTTCTGAACTATCTCTATTTTTCTTATTTTATATCACTTTGTTTGTTATATCCATTCATGGAAAAATTAAATCTCTTTTGTGAAAGATATTTTAAGTTGAATTTATGATCCAATTTTACTTTCAAATTCTTCTTCCAATTTTTATTTAATTTTAGTAAAGTACGTAGCTATTGCCAGTTTGCTACAACAGTAGTTTGCTACAACAGTAGTTTGCTACAACAGTAGTTTGCTACAACAGTAGTTTGCTACAACAGTAGTTTGCTACAACAGTAGTTTGCTACAACAGTAGTTTGCTACAACAGTAGTTTGGTATTTTGTTTCTATGTGATAAAGAATTACAATTTATTTCTATAGAATTTTTTATTTTTTTTTAGATTTAAAGTTTAACTGATTTAGCAGTTTAGATCAATGAATCACAGTTTGACGACTTTCATGGATTGGGTTATTTCATGCATAATTTTATCCCAGGGAAGAAGGATTATTCCTGGGAAAATAATAATACCCCAGGCAGGAAGGATTAACTCCTGGGATATTAAGAGAATATCCCAGGCAAGAAGGATTATTCCTGATATATTAAAGGAATAACCCAGAGAAGAAAGATTTATTCCTGGGATATTAAGGAAAGTATCCCAGGATTGCAGGATTTATTCCTGGGATAATAAGGGAATATTCTTGACAAGAAGGATCAATTCCTTGAATATTCCCTTAATATCCCAGGCAAGAAGGATCAATTATTAGGATATTATTTCAATATCCTAGGCAAGAAGGATCAATTCCTAGGATATTATTTTAATATCCCAGGCAAAAATGATTAATTCGTGGGCTTTATCTTCCTTTTTATTCCTCTGACGTCATAACCTGAGTGGTTAAGCAGACGTTGATTAATTAACAACTACCCTTCTGTAACTCTCTTCTCCCCCCCCCCCTATGATTCTCTCTCTATAACCCCCATTCTCAGCCCCCTTCATAGCCCTGACCTCCATCATAGTGGTAGACCTGATGGGTCTGGCCAAGCTCACCTCTGCCTTTGGTCTGCTGTGTATCTTCAGAGGTGTGGCCGGGATAATCAGCTCACCCATTGCAGGTAAGGGGGGGAGGTAAAAAAAGGGGGTAGGGGTAATATTTGGTAATAGGGAGAGATAGGTAATGGGTTAATGTTAAACATTTGGGTAATAGGTAAGGCTAATATTTGGTAATAGGGAGAAAAATAGGTATTGGATAGAGTAAATAGGAAGTTAGTTAGGTAATGGTTAATGTAATAGACAGGAAAATGGTAACAGAGATAAAAATATTGTGGGTATACCCCTTATTGTGGGTATACCCCTTATTGTGGGTATACCCCATATTGTGGGTATACCCCTTATTGTGGGTATACCCCTTATTGTGGGTATACCCCTCACCCTAAATCAGTATTTCAATTAAATATTAGCTGTAATTTACATCTCTCACACTAATTCGAAAGTAAATAAACTATGGTGACCAATCACCGTAGACTTTAAAACTGAAATACAGTAGAACTCCTCTATAGTGAATGTAGAGTCCTGAGTAAGAGAACTAACCCGTATAGTGAGTAAATTTTAGTCTGTGAGGAATGGCCACTAATTTTCTATACCTGATGGCCATTTCATGACAGACTGAAGAAATTTTGTTCACTATAGAGGCTACTTCCTTACTCATGACACTACACCTTACTACAGGATTTCAGTATAGAGGAGTTCTACTATACCATATATTTGCACCAGAAATAAATGAATAGATTTCAAAAGATTACTGATTAATAGGGTAAGTCACGAATTATTGGTCAGTACTACATCTTCGGTCATATAAGAAAAAACAATATAAAAATTATTATTAGATAGCACTATGTAATAATGAAAAAATTATTGTTTTTCTTATATGACCGAAGATGTAGTACTGACCGATAATTCATAACTTACCCTATTTATAGTATTAAATGGTCGATTCAATGGAAATATAAATACCTCACAATTATTATCATATTATCAGTTAATTTTCAAAACTTTAACATTGCTGATGTGCCACATCTACAGATTTCTGTCCCAAAATAGGCCACCTTCCAAGTACGGGTTAATGTTGTTTTTAAATGTAGATAGGCAAATGAATTCAGTGTAGAATTATTATTGGTAGACCATTAGAAAGATAGTTTAATAGGGGTATCATGCACTATTTTAGAGGATAGCGCTAGGGTTATGCTTTTCAACTACGAGGTCTTAGATTTTGTGTTAGGTAAGCTCGTAGGCTTCATTTACTATCACCTCTTCATTTTCCTCTTAGATTTTGTGTTAGGTAGACTCGTAGGCTTCATTTACTATCACCTCTTCATTTTCCTCTTAGATTTTGTGTTAGGTAGACTCGTAGGGTCATTTACTATCACCTCTTCATTTTCCTCTTAGATTTTGTGTTAGGTAGACTCATAGGCTTCATTTACTATCACCTCTTCATTTTCCTCTTCCGTCTGTGAGTGCAGCCACCGGTGCTTGTGTCCCTTTTCGTCACATTCCTTGGTACGGAGTAGCTTTTCTGTATTCATGAGCATTTGTCACAGACTGGTGGTAGGTGACTTTGTTCACGAAGCCACTTTCCTTTCAGACTGCTACTACGAGTCCCTTGTATTTAATTTCTTTTTGACGTTAGCGATATGGCCTTTGGTTCCGAAGCAGACGTTAAACCCCTACTAAATTTTTATTTAAAAGAAGTAGATATGTAGTTCAAATTTTATATTTTTTCTACTGTTTTTTTTTTCATTTTCTTTTATTTTACTGTCTTAATAATTATTACAACTATTTTATGTTATTATCTTCTTATAAAAATTATTATAATTTTATAAAATGAATGTAAATAATAATAGGGAAAACTTCGATTATCGGGCAGTTCCACATTTACGATCATGTAAGAGGAGTATAAAATTATTGTTTAACTCGTTTTTTCAACTCATGATACCTGAAGGTATCATGGATACCTGAAGGTATCATGTATCATGGATACCAACTGAAATATAAATTAAGTATTAATTTTCTTTTTCATGATCGAAAATATGGAACTGCCCGATAATCGGAACTTACCCTGTTGAATTACTATATAAGCTAATACAAAAATAATTATTACCTATTCTCAAAAAATGTTATCTATATACAATTCTATAGGGTTGTGACGATATGCGTTTAAAATCATAGAATCCGAAAATATTATAGAAGGAGAGAATTAAAGAGTATTGAATGGTTCTACACCAGCGGTATATAGTATTCGATACCATTTCATTTCGTCTGTAATATTCTTAAGATCTATGATTTATAAAGCATATTGTCACAACCCTAGTGACAATATGCTTTATAAATCATAGATAATATCATAGACGGAGAGAATTAAAGAGTATTGAATGGTTCTACACCAGCGGTATATAGTATCCGATACCATTTCATTTCGTCTGTGATATTCTTAAGATCTATGATTTTAAATGCATATTGTCACAATCCTACAATTCTATCATGTATTCGTTCAAACATGTTTATAATCTTGTTAATACATTATTAACCCGCTATTTCTCTTTATTTTCATGTGAAGTACTTATTAATACGTTACGTATTTTGATTACTTAATTTCTGTTCATTTAGATATCTTCATAATGTCTGTGAAATACGGCATTATGATTTATATTAAAATAATAATTAAATTTTCACAGACGTTCTTTTCAATAACTAAAAAACTTATTGCTGTAGAGTTACTAAATCTTGCTAGTTTAAATTTTCTAGAATTTTTTTTTTTTTCAAATATTTTTATTTGTTTGTTTTTCGTACGTACGTTACGCCTTTCTGAAAAAAGTCTTTGACTCGGTATACGGGTTATAAAAACTATAGAAAATGATCTAAAGGCTATTATGTTAATAAATTGAATAGAAATTCAACCTTATGCAAAATAAAATAGGAAATAACTTTAATAGAATAAAAAAATCTATATAAAATCTATAAAAAACTAATCTATAAAAATCTATATAAAATCTATAAAAATCTATATAAAATCTATAAAAATCTATATAAAATCTATAAAAATCTATAAAAATCTATATAAAATCTATATAAAATCTATATTTCTGTGCAATTGACAATGTAGTTAGGATTTTTTCAAATAAATTATTTTTCCATTAAAAACTTAATCTAAAATAATATGGATAGGGTTTGGTATATTTTTTCTCAGATTAACTAGTTATTGTATATTAATTTAGTGAGTATGTACATTATATTCTGTAGCTTATATTTTGTTTGTATATATAACTTCAGTCCTTGACTCTCTATGAAGACCTTGTTTCATCGTAAAGGGGAACGTTGCAGTGCCCGAACACTCTCAGTACTCGGAAAATGGGCATTAGCATAACCTAAGAACCTATCTGACATTTAAAAAAGAATCAATTTTTTGTTCTTAATTTTTATTCAAATTTTAATTTTTTTTTATTTAATTTTTGTTTAAATTTTTTTTCAAAAATTGTCCTTCTACTCACACCCACTTTGCGAGTACTGCCACGTTACCCTAGTAGGTTAGTAAATGTTCGAGTCACAGTTCAGAGAAAAAATGGAACCAACTTTCGGTAAGTAAAAGCCATCTGATTGTTTTTCTTTGCATGATTTGCCTTATAGTCCTTTTTGCTGTTTTAATTTCATACTCGCATCTTTTAAACGTATTCATATTTCGAGAATTTAAAATAATATCTTCTATATGTTTAAGCTATTTTTGCATGGTATTGCATGGTATTTTGCAAGATTAATTAATTAATTGATTTTTGGTAAAATGTTACTAAAAAAGTAATATGGATTTGACTGAAAAATCAATAGCATCCAGCCACTTGTATTAAATGTATGAATTGAATGATCAGCCTGTATGAAAAATGTATGAAATTTACAATGTATGTATCCTGCTGTATGAATGAAAAAGTGTATGCAATGTATAACTAATTATGAATGATTTAAGTTATCTATATTTGACTATATATAATATTAAACATTTAAACTAATAAAATAAATAATATATTTATTCACATTGAATGATCGATTTAAATAACTAATTATAATTAATTCACTTTAAACTACGTCCACGCTACCAATGTATTTAAAAAAAATTATAATTATAGAATATGAAAATTATTGATGATGATATAAACTATTATAATGTTTGTATTCATATTCAGTACAAATCCACTATAGTGAAATCCTGTATAGTGAATGTATAGTCCTGAGTAAGGAAGTAGTCTTTATAGTGAACAAATTTTCTCTAGTGTGCCATGAATTCGTATTAAAAAAATTGCTATTTTATGTCAGACTAAAGAAAATTTGTTCACTGTAGAAGCTACTTCCTTATTCAGGACTGTACATTCACTATACAGGATTTTATTATAGAGAAGTTATACTATAAATTTGTGATTGATTTTTGGTACAAAGAAGATTGACCGTGTGGACGTGGTTTAAAGTGTCACACATTTTGATGCATTTTTGGAAGAGTGTGTTTTTCTCTTGGAATTTTGGTCAAAAAAGATTTAAATCCAGTACTAAATTTTTACCACTGAAATTTAGATTTGGAGTTGAGAAGGAAGGTATCATTGAAAGTATGACTAGATATTATTGAAAGTATGACTAGATACCATTAAAAGTATGACTAGGTATCATTGAAAGTATGACTAGATATTATTGAAAGTATGACTAGGTATCATTAAAAGTATGACTAGATATTATTAAAAGTATGACTAGGTATCATTAAAAGTATGACTAGGTACCATTAAAAGTATGACTAGATACCATTAAAAGTATGACTAGGTACCATTAAAAGTATGACTAGGTATCATTAAAACTATGACTAGGTATCATTAAAAGTATGACTAGGTACCATTAAAAGTATGACTAGGTATCATTAAAAGTATGACTAGGTACCATTAAAAGTATGACTAGGTACCATTAAAAGTATGACTAGGTATCATTAAAAGTATGACTAGGTACCATTAAAAGTATGACTAGGTACCATTAAAAGTATGACTAGGTACCATTAAAAGTATGACTAGGTACCATTAAAAGTATGACTAGGTATCATTAAAAGTATGACTAGGTATCATTAAAAGTATGACTAGGTATCATTGAAAGTATAACTAGGTATCATTGAAAGTATGACTAGGTATCATTGAAAGTATGACTAGGTATCATTAAAAGTATGACTAGGTATCATTAAAAGTATGACTAGATATCATTAAAAGTATGACTAGGTACCATTAAAAGTATGACTAGGTACCATTAAAAGTATGACTAGGTATCATTAAAAGTATGACTAGGTACCATTAAAAGTATGACTAGGTATCGTTAAAAATATGACTAGGTATCATTAAAAGTATGACTAGGTATCATTAAAAGTATGACTAGGTATCATTAAAAGTATGACTAGGTACCATTAAAAGTATGACTAGGTACCATTAAAAGTATGACTAGGTATCGTTAAAAATATGACTAGGTACCATTGAAAGTATGACTAGGAATCATTAAAAGTATGACTAGGTATCATTAAAAGTATGACTAGGTACCATTAAAAGTATGACTAGGTACCATTAAAAGTATGACTAGGTACCATTAAAAGTATGACTAGGTATCATTAAAAGTATGACTAGGTACCATTAAAAGTATGACTAGGTACCATTAAAAGTATGACTAGGTACCATTAAAAGTATGACTAGGTACCATTAAAAGTATGACTAGGTACCATTAAAAGTATGACTAGGTACCATTAAAAGTATGACTAGGTATCATTAAAAGTATGACTAGGTACCATTAAAAGTATGACTAGGTATCGTTAAAAATATGACTAGGTATCGTTAAAAGTATGACTAGGTATCATTAAAAGTATGACTAGGTATCATTAAAAGTATGACTAGGTACCATTAAAAGTATGACTAGGTACCATTAAAAGTATGACTAGGTATCGTTAAAAATATGACTAGGTACCATTGAAAGTATGACTAGGTACCATTAAAAGTATGACTAGGTACCATTAAAAGTATGACTAGGTACCATTAAAAGTATGACTAGGTACCATTAAAAGTATGACTAGGTACCATTAAAAGTATGACTAGGTACCATTAAAAGTATGACTAGGTACCATTAAAAGTATGACTAGGTACCATTAAAAGTATGACTAGGTATCATTAAAAGTATGACTAGGTATCATTAAAAGTATGACTAGGTACCATTAAAAGTATGACTAGGTACCATTAAAAGTATGACTAGGTGTCATTAAAAGTATGATATCATTAACACCATTTCGTATTGATATATTGGTGTTTATATTATGCTTCGTCAGCTTTTTTTATTAGTTATATTTTCACAATGGCGTCTTATTAAAGTAATTTCTTTAATTTTTCCCTTTTCTGCTGATTTATTCTGCAAGGCTCAGGACATGAGTACTTAATTCAGCCATCCATGCACCATTCCGCCACTATTCGCTTTATTAGCCAACCTGTAGTACTGAGCGTTCGTATCCACGTTTTATAACGTGGTAACCACTAAACAAATATTGGTTAAATTTTTTTCACCCCAAATTAATTTTATCTCTCATCGGTCAAAGAGTATAGAAACCGAATTGTTAAAAAGTAACTGAAAATAGCTGAATCATGAAGCATACTTACGTTATCCTTCTTCTATGGGTTCTATGAAGAACTTTTAATTTCTTGAAACAGCGTTAAGGTGGTATCTAGGAATTGCTTCTGTATTTTAGAAATGAATAATTACTAAATACTGTAAAAGCATTAACTCCAAGAAGTCATTAAATTTTTTGATGGAAATTTAGGAAGAAATGCTGGTAAAACTAGTTCTCAGAAAAGATAAACAAACAGTACAAATGAAAGCTGGAAGTTTTTCTTCCATTAAATTTTAGTTGATCTTTTTCTTTCAAGTCCTAATCCCAAGAGAAATCACGCAATCATATGATGGTCATCTTGAGTTAATGTTGTCATACTTGAATACTCCTCCACTTTGACGTGAAATTTATTAAATCTCAGCCCAGGGTTAGAATAAAGTTTCACATAGAAGTGGTATTGGTATTAAGATGGCTAATTACTCTGATGATGACCATGTTTCACCCTGTATTAGTTTTCACTAACATACCGTTGATTGGTCATCCACAGCCGCGTACATATCTTTGACATCGATCCTCTTGGTGGATATGTTGGGACTGAGTCTCCTCACTAACTCCTTTGGTCTGCTTATCCTCTTCAGAGGCTCTTCTAGTATGATAGGACCGCCACTAGCAGGTGAGAACAATCCTACCTAGAACAGTAGCTACCTAGAGAAGAAAGTAACTACCTAGTGAGTATGAAAAGTTCCTACCTAGAGAAGAAAGTAACTACCTAGTAAGTAAAAAAAGTACCTACCTAGTGAGGTAATAGGTACAGTAGCTACCTAGAGAAGAAAGTAACTACCTAGTAAGTAAAAAAAGTACCTACCTAATGAGGTAGTAGAAGAAGTCGCTAACTAGTAAGGACAGTAGCTAACTAGTAAGGATAGTAGCTAACTAGTAAGGACAGTAGCTAATTAGTAAGAATAGTAGCTAACTAGTTAGGACAGAAGCTAACTAGTAAAGACAGTAGCTAAATAGTAAGGAAAGTAACTACCTATTGAAGTAGTTAGATCTTTTTTTGAAGTGGCGAACTACTTGATGTAAATTAAATTAAATTATATTAGTAACTAAAGGAAATTCGCTACCTAATAAGTAAGAGAAGTTGCTACCTAGTGAGTTAATAAGGAAAGTAGCTAACTATTCAGGGATTTAAGTACCTAGTGAGCTATTGTTACCTAGTTAGTAAGGATAATAGCTACCTAGTTAGTAAGGAAAGTTTTTACCTGATTAGATGTGAGAACTACTACCTAGATAGATCACAGAGTTAATATTTTTAAGCAACACCGAAGACCAAAGCAAATCCTTTAGAGTTGCCAACTGAAAGTTTCACTTTTCTCGTCCATTTAACCACGATATCACATCTGCGATTGATGTTGTTGGAAAATAACTACAATTTTCAAAGAAAGAACCATGTCTGTAATCAGTTAAATTACTGATATCAAACTTTAGCATTCATCCTCAGGAATTGGAGAGAGAGATGAAAGTGTCTTCAACATTTGCAAAATTAAATATTACCTAAATCGAATCGGTATTATAATAAACATATAAGACCTAGAATATATAGAACATACAAAATTGTTTTGACTACATTGATTACCGAATATTGTTGTTTGGAATAATCTTCGTTCAATATGACCAATGGAGGAGTCATCAATGATAGTGACACTTTGTACATATGAATAATGATCATCGACCTGATCTGCATTTATCTTAAATGCAGAAAATGTAGGTAGTGGATTTAATAAAAGTGAGATTTAAGTAGCTGAACAGCGTCTGTGAAAATTTAATAATTCATATAAACATATATTTGTTCTTTGATTGCTTCATTTTATAAAATGTACGGATCTCTTAACTCTTACGGTCCGAATTTTTCTTGATTTACTCTTACGGTCTGAGATTGTTCATAAATTACTTCACGGTTCGAAATACATGTACGTCTTATTTTTTCACAAGATTCCATCTTGAATAATGTGAAGAAAGTAAATTTGATATTTGAATTAACAATAAAAGTTTTAACACAGCTTACTCTACTCTATCATATTTACTAGCCTGAATGTTTGAAAATATAGGAAGTTGTAATTAGATTATTAGAGTAAGTAAAGACATCCAAATATACTTTGAAATATACCGTTATATTGCTCTAATTATTATTTTTCTAATCTTCTATTATTTTCATTTATTTCATTTGTGAGCTGACTTCTCTTGGTCTTCAAAATATCACAATTCTTTTTCAGATTTTCAGTACCATCCTATCATTCATAATGGTGGTTTAAGTCATCAGGGTAGTGTTTCTTCAATTTTCTGTACACCGCTGAACATACTACTTTAAATCTTGTTCAAAACATATTAGATATTTATGTGCAATATCAATAGCAACATTTTTTTATGTAAAGTTACATTTTTTCTCAATTCATATCCCTAATGTGAACTTTCTCTATCTAGGAAGCATCTACGACGCCACTCAGAATTACGACGTCAGTTTTTACGTAGCGGGTAGCCTGCTGTTCGTAAGCGCGTTACTGCATTCGCTAGTGCCGTTAGTCGGAAGACACTGTGCTGCGCATCGACCTCCGGTAAAATTTTAAACCTAATTGTCTTTAAAATCGGATGAAATAACTATTTAATCTTATATGCTATTTTTGATTTCTACTTTATTTAATATTTTTTGGCAAGCCTATTTTGCAAACATTTAATATAAGAGGAACGTCTACCAATCTAACCTTAGTACTTCAACGTCTCCTATGTAAATTTAAATATAATTTCAAGTCTCTTTAATATCTACCATATTCTAGGTAAACCTAGTTAACACCAATTCATATATTTTCAAAATTAGATATATCATATTATGGAAGTTAACATAATATTAATAATTCTCACAGTAGGATATTGAGGAATATCCTAGGCAAGAAGGAATCATTCTTCGGAAATCCACCTCATATCCTAGAAATAAATCCTTCTGGCTTAGGTAGCTCAATGGAACACTCCTATAGGGGGGTAGTAATGGAAATGTAAGGTTCATTAACTCTGAGGTGTAAATTTGCTTACCTTGTCCTAACTTTTATTCTTTTCTCAGGTGTACTACCGGACTAATCAACAAATAGACGATGGCATTACCGACGACTGCCGCTCCGCCGCTGGAGCCGAAGAAGTCGGTGAAGGTGCGGGCATCACCATAGACATCGGACCTAAGAACAAGGAGATCCGGTCACACTCCGCTCCTGGACCACCTAGGTCTAACGAGCCCGTTTCCGTGTAGTGACATTCTTCCAATAGGTTATTTACAAAAGGAAGCTTGTTTAGTTCTTTAACTATTATTAATTTATATTTCTGACATGTAACAGAAGAAAAACCTCCATTGTCCCCCATTCTCCATGCAGTTATCACCTCCCATTGGCTCAGCTGTGATGATGTCATAATTAAAATACATACATTTGACTTCCTTAGTTCCTTCCTAGAAATGATTGTTGAATGTTACATTTTACGAGTCTTCAGATTTAGCCATGTGAAAAACTAGGATTTGCGGAGAAGTAGTACCTAGCTCTTTAGAATTTAATTTCTAAACTAGGACCTAGTTCCTAGCTCTTTAAAATTTCATTTCTAAACTAGGTACCTAGTACCTAGCTCTTTAGAATTTAATTTCTATAGTAGGTACCTAGTACCTAGCTCTTTAGAATTTAATTTCTAAACTAGGTACCTAGTACCTAGCTCCTTAGTATTTCATTTCTAAACTAGGTACCAATGCTTATATACATTGATGCAACTTTAATCAAAATTATATCACTTACTAGGTTTTGGAAAATGCATTTATTAAATCTCGAAGCATTGAAAAAAAGTATGCATTTGAAGTCTTATTCATTTTTTATTAAACTATAGCTAAAATGTATTACACAGCTTAAATTTCCCTGCGACTTAATTTCGCACCACTTTTTTCGCTATTTAAAGGAATAGTATTTGTACCTAATTTTATTTTTGTATTGAGTTTTGAATGGATTTAGTGTACATTATTTTTACTTCAGTGTTCATTGAATGGTGTAAATAGTTAGTTCTCTCTTTTGAATTACGTATGTTTGTAGATTGTGTTCCAGTATTACTATTTTTGTAAGGAATTCCATGTAGATATTTTTTTTAGTTCTAGTTACCTAGTATTTCTTGCCTGTAAAACAATAGGATGTGCTAGGCTGAGATATATTATTCCAATAATAATTTAAAAGAACTACACTATTTGCTTTTCAAAAACCTAACATTTGTATTTTGCTTGTTTTAAAATAAAATGAGTTATAACATTTTCTCTAAAATAAATTAAATAACGAGAAATTGAACAAAACTGAGAGTAAATTATATTTAACAATAATAAGGAAAATCTATTAATGTTTATTTATAATTTAAAAGAGAAGATATTTTATTAATATTTATCTTTAATTAAATTAACGTAGATTTTGAAAGTAGATACATTAGCTTTATGATTATATTGCAATGCTGTGAATGAATGTAGCCTGGGAAAATGGTAGGCAATTAGGTTACTTCTACCACAAACATCTTGTTAATAGTTATAACTAGGGTTGTGACAATATGCTTTTAAAATCATAGATCCTGAAAATAGTATAGACGGAGAGAATTAAAGAGTATTGAATGGTTCTACACCAGCGGTATATAGTATTCGATACCATTTCATTTCATCTGTGATATTCTTAAGATCTGTGATTTTAAAAGCATATTGTCACAACCCTAGTGACAATATGCTTTATAAATCATAGAGAATATTATAGACAGAGAGAATTAAAGAGTATTGAATGGTTCTACACCAGCGGTATATAGTATTCGATACCATTTCATTTCATCTGTGATATTCTTAAGATCTATGATTTTAAAAGCATATTGTCACAACCCTAGTGACAATATGCTATATAAATCATAGAGAATATTATAGACGGAGAGAATTAAAGAGTATTGAATGGTTCTACACCAGCGGTATATAGTATTCGATACCATTTCATTTCGTCTGTGATATTCTTAAGATCTATGATTTATGAAGCACATTGTCACAACCCTAGCTACATCATCTTAAGAATTTCTTACCAAGTCTCAACTAACGTCAAACATGGAATATCTTTAGAATATTTAAAAAATGTCATTCTCTATATAATGCCCAATGTCATCATGGTAGGACATTAGAAAAACATCAAGTAATGTCTAGATTTATTACATATAATCAAATTCTAGCAATAAGAAGCGTGCAAGAAACGTTAGGCTATGCCACTTAATTTTGAACAAACCTCTAAAGGGCATTAGACTTAACAAAAAAAAGGATTTGTTTTTAACATTATCTTTCTTAATAAAAGGTTATTTGTCTAATATTGATCTATCAAAAAAAAATAATAATAATAAAAAAAATGGCCTACAACATGTCCGGTAAAGGGCTAAAGCTTATTTTGATTTTGAAATATTTGTTGATATTAAAGTTATTAAAGCGTGGAAGAATAATCGCCAAGTAATTATTTAGTTAATACAGTAGAACTCCTCTATAGTGAAATGTAGAGTCATGAGTAAGGAAGTGGCCTCTATAGTGAACAATTTTTATTTAATCTACCATAAAATGGCGATTAGTTTTCTATAACTGATGGCCTTTTATGGTAGACCAAAAAAAATTTGTTCACTATAGAGTCTACTTTCTCTCTCAGGTCACTACATTCACTATACAGTTATACAGTATTTCACTATAGAGGAGTTATACAGTGTTGGTGATATCACCGCAGTTTTGTTTCTCATCCATTTAAGCTTATTATTATTGATTTGAGAAAATGCAAATAAAATTATTTAATGAATATTTTATAGTATGTTTCATTATCAATTGAAAAGTAAAAGTAAATAATAGGATAATACTGAAATAGGATGTATAAACTAATTAAAAGTTATTTTTTTACTATCAGTTATGAATAAGGTTGTGACAATATTCTTTTAGCATAAAAATATAATCTCGAGCATATTTTAAATAAAGCATATTCTTTTTATTAAAACATATTCTTTTTATTAGAAATTTATTCTTTTTATTAAAAAGTAATGAAACATATCCTTTTCAACAATATATAAAAAAATAATGAAACTAATATATTTCTCAGTTCAGAGATATGCTATATAACTGAAAAATATATATTTTACAAAAAAAAAAAACAATATAAAGTATATAAGTATTTTAGAAGACCGTTGACATGCTAAAATTATTGGAACATACAAGCCGAATTAAGGTTAATACCTGAAAAACCTGTTCAGGGTTCGATATTGAAAAGCTTCATAAATTAATATTAGAAAATGTATTTTTATTTTATCCTTACAACTTTTCAACGTTTCTTAGTTTAAATTTGAAATTTACCCGTTTTATAAACCCGATATTACTGTGACTGAACTTGGTCAGACGATATACAGATTGAATCCATGTGCATGATTCGTGTTAATAAAACTTATTTAAACTCTTCAATAATTATTGCACCGAAACTAGAGATTAGCATCCAAATGTGATTTAAGGAACTTGCTAATATCCCTCATCATATTTATATATCTAATTGCAGCACTTTCAATGAATTATGCATAAAAAGCATAAAAAACATAAATGAGCATAAAAAGAATATAAAGCATATTTTAAAAGAATATAAAGCATATTTCAGAGGATAAAAAAATATATTTAGAGCATATGAGAATATATTTCGTGAGAATATAAAGCATGTTTCAAAGAGAATATTGTCACAACGCTAGTTATGAATTTTTTTTATTAAAATATCAATTATTAATATATTTTTTTAAATTCTTCAAGCTTATAATGGATTTTTTTACAGATTTTTTTTAATTCCTGTAAAATGGATAAAGAATAAACGAAACCTAATCTTGAATCGCTTTACTTAAAAATGTAATTTATTGAAAATTTGAAATAATTTTAAAAATAATTAAAAAAATAATATTTTTAAAAATAACTATAGAAACCAATCCGTATTAGAATTTTTCTTTTTACAAATTTGACATTTGCCAACAGATTCCACTTTGTATTGGTACAGTGGAACTGCTGAGTTATGAAGTATTGGTTCTTCATAACTCAGAGCCACTTCATAACTCAGGGGCACTGATAGTTTTCTATGATGAAAATCTCGGAGAAAACTATGATTTTTGAGTGATAACCAGCACCAAATTCATGCCGCATATCGTTTTATAATTTAAACATAGAAAATACTTCATAACTCAGGTGCATTTCATAACTCAGGTCCTTCATAACTGGAGTGCTTCATAACACAAGACTTTTACTGTAAGTTAAATTCTTGAGTCAGGGCTAACTTATATTTAACGGAGACTTATAGTACAAAAAAAAGTTCGAGTGAACATTGGTTTTCAACCAATCTCAAATTTAGAAAACTCTGATTGACCTTTGATCAATCAAAATAAGATAACTATTCAAAATATTTAGGAAATTATTGGTCTTTTTTTATAGATTTAATAAACAGTGACAATTTCTTCACCATGAAATGTTTAATACCAGTTTGCATAATTCGATCTGGAGTTCTCAGAGACTTCACTTGAAGAAAGATTATTTGAATTCAAGTTGATGTTGTTTTCAGAATTCAAGCTTTCGAATTGCAAGATACATCTATTCATCATCAGGGAAAGGGGTAAAACCTGCACTACACAAAATAATTTCAACGTTGGACCTTTTTTAGGATTCAAGCTTTCGAATTGCAAGATCTATCTATTCATCGTCAGGAACCTGAGTGAAAACCTGGATTAAATATAGAAATTTCAACGTTTACAGATATCATGGGAAATCCATTAGGTTTAAATCTTTTGATATTATCATTTTCTGTTGCAGATGAAGTTATGTCAGAATTTTTAAATTACGATAGATCTCTCTGTCGTAACTTAAAGGAAACATAGAGAACCACATTCTTGATTTATCTTAGAAAAATATTCATTCTTAATAGTGATTTATCTTTTATACAATTTGGATAAAAAGTATGTATCGCAAGCTATTTTATTTTATATTAATTTTATATTTTATTGATATATATAAATTTCCTAAAACAGGAATTGAATTATCATCGTTTAATGGATATTTGCGTTAATATGCAATAATTATGATAGCAACTAGCAAGAATATGTTGGGGTTACCCGTTCAAATGTTTTCTATCATTTTCTGTTAGAAAACTAGTCAATTTGAAAGGGGAACTACAATATTTTGTAATTATTTTCACTTTTTACAATTTCAGCACGTAATATTGTTTTACTAATATAACTAATATTGATAGGGTTTCTATAATAGCTTAGGAATAAAAATGTTCACTTTAAATATTGGTTTAGTATGTATAATAGGTTTTTTCTATTTTTGATGGTTTAGGATTAATGAAACTTTGTTTTAATGAAGTCGATGTTTTTTTAACTATAAATAGGAAGGAAGTAACATTTAAAAACATCATTTATTTTTTATCTTATTTATATCACTATCCAATTGCACCTAATTTAATTAAATGAAAAATTAAATTATCTGAAATTTAAATTTCAAAATACCTAATATCATATCCGAAAATATTAATTATGATATTTTTTCAATAATTTTCAAAAAATAACTTTCAGAAAATAATTTTCGAAAAAAATATTTTCGAAAAAATAATTTTCAAAAAAATAATTTTCAAAAAAATAATTTTCAAAAAATAATTTCCAAGAAAATAATTTTCAAAAAATAATGTTAATCAATCTAACATGAAATATTTACTACAATATATTTATTTCTCTCTAAAATTCATTACTTTTTTCGCGAGGTATTTAACTTTAAATAGGAACTCAAATGCTCTTCTAACTAATTCATTCGTGATATCATTTGTAATTTCATTTTAGTAAAAAATTAACTTTTACCAAAATGGAAATTTTTAGTTGAAAATATATTTTCAGTTAGGTAAATATTAAATTTTTAGTTAGCTTCATGTTCAGCTCAACTTGTCTTAGTAACTTTTCACGAATAAATTATTTCATTGTTTCAGTTAAAATTAAAAACTGAATTAAAAAAAATATATTTTTCTAAAAAAATTAGTTTCCTAAAAAATTAAATTTTCTAAAAAAATTAATTTTCTAACAAATTTTTGGGAAAAATTCATTTTTTTAGTAATTTTTTTCAGTAAAATCAGAATTTACCTTTAATTTCATTATATTTTCCCAATATTAATGAAAACCTTCAAATACATTTAAATTTAACCTTCAACTAAGGTAAGTTACGAATTATCGAACAGTTCCACATCTTCGATCATTTAAGATTCTTTATTATTTATTATAACTGATTGTTTTAATTATATAATTTTTCTATATGACCCCGAATAAAAGTGGACCAGTTCAATAATTCGTAACTTACCCTGGTGGAAAGTTTTTTATTTTTTTTTAATCACTCTTTAAGTTTCTATAGGAACCGTTTTATGGTTTTATGCTAATACCATATAATATGCACTATAATTTACCTATTTACATTGATTTACAGTCTGTATATTATTGGATTTTAAATGCTTATAGGAATACATGGTAAATAAAAAAAATAGTTTAGGGTATTTTACGAATTATCGGTCAGTACTACATCTTCGGTCATACAAGAATAACAATATAAAATTGTTATTATTACACAGTGCTATCTAACAATTTTTATATATTTTTTTCTCATATGACCGAAGATGTAGTACTGACCGATAATTCGTAACTTACCCTATTTAATAATTATAAAATGAAACGGGTTTCCCAATTAATTAAAACTTTAATAACGCTTATAAATACAAATTAAAATTAAATAACAAATATTTAATAATTAAAAAAAAGAAAAACTGTCTATGGAATTAAACTTTATGTACAAATCGAAATTAATAAAATTAATGCATATATAATATATATAAAATGTGCTGAATTAATTATAATTATCATTATGCAAACATTGCACTCATCCCGAATACATAAACTAACCCAGTGAAAAAAATAATGTCCGGTCATAGAAGATTAAGAGGTTCTAAATCTTCTATGACCCCACCACCATCACTTCCCTCGATATAGCGGAATGTAAAAAACCTCTATAGAATAGAAGGTCAATAGTGTACTTACAGCGAAATCTATGAGAGAGAATACAATTCTCCACAACAATAATCACTCAACTAAACAAATACCTATACTTAAAGCATTTCCAGATATAAAATACAAATATACATGTTCTAGATTAATTTATAAATTCTAGCATTCACCATATACATTATTTTAAATTGCTCAACAAAATATACGATCAAATTAACAATACATTTACTTATATTGATACTAAAGTACATATATACATAGCCTATTTAATGCCTTGCACATCATACAGTGTAACTCCTCTATAGTGAAACCCTGTATAAGTTTGAATAGTGTCCTGTGTAAGGAAGTAGCCTCTATAGTGAACAAAATTTGTTTAGTCTGCCATAAAGTGGCAATTTATTTTCTAAAACTGATGGCCTAAAGAAAATTTGTTCACTATAGAAGCTACTTCCTTATTCAGGACTGTACATTCACTATACAGGATTTTATTATAGAGGAGTTCTACTATAGGTTTCCCAACGCAACTTTTTCAGTTGTCGTTACACTGTTATTTTTAAAATTTATTTTTACATTCAAGTACAAGTGGCATAAAATGGCTTATATTTTTGCGAGGAGACTGTGAGAATATGCTTAGTCAGCATTAAATCCTATAGTCAAGATGTTTAAAATCTTCGGACATAACCTAGTAACATTTATCAGTAACAACACAATATCCCGATTACTGACTGCACCATCGACCACATTTGAACTATTATCAAGAATTTGTTAAATTTGTTAGATGTTATCTAGGTTATACCAATTTCAGTTGAGCTGGGGTTGAGGGGGGAGAGGTGGAGGACCGGTGGGGGGCTGGCTGCCTGGACCCCCGCTCCCTTTGGCCATCATGCGGACTGTGTTCTTCAAAGCCTGACGTTTGTTGCAGAACCAAATTCGCACAACTTCTCGTTCATAACCTAACTGTTCACCCATAGCGGTTATTTCCGCACCTGAAATTGAGAAATAAAATTATCAAAGGACGCGAAAAAATATTCGTGGAATTTCGAAATAAAAAAAATCAAATTTTCGAAATTAAATAAAAATCCAATTTTCTAAATTAAATAAAAATCAAATTTTCTAAATTAATAAAAAAATCGAATTTTTGTAAATAAAAAAATCATCAAAAGTGGCGAAAAAATATTCGATTCACGTTCACTGACTCCCACATTTTATAGGAAGTGGACAGTAATATCATTTCCCCATTTTTAGAGATATACAAATACTGCTAAGTCTCCCAACTTCTATATTCGATTTTCAAATTACGCATAAATCACCTACATTACTTATTTTTACTTCCGCAAGTATTCTGACTCTCAATGAATAACATTTTTGATTTAGTTCAAAAACTCACCGGAAGGGTGCGTATTCCTCTCGAAATGAGCGTTGAGAATCTCCAGCGCTTGAGGAGTGAAAGATGTCCTCCTTTTCCTCTTCTTCGTTGGTTCGTTTCCCATGAAGTCAGTGAGAGTGTGTCCACCATTCTTATACCTGAAGAACGAAAAAAGGAAACAGGTCAGCGCAACGCTCATGACCACCAAAATTTAAAGTTTCCTAAATCTTATATCACGTTTCTGGTGATATTCAAAGAAACTCAAAAGGAAATAAAAAGAATTTGCATGCATATTTACACTGATCCTCCTAGTTTCAAAATTTAAAGCGAATACGTTGATATTATTTCACCGTAAGCGCTCCCCTTCCCTCATAATTACTCTGTTTTTCGTAGATCCAATTATCATTATCCAGAATTACAATTAAAAACTTGACCGAGTATTATCTCATTTAGTTGAAAGTGGCCTCATTTGAAATGGAACTTGTTTAACTCCTCTACTATCATTTCCAGGTTTGGCTGATTATTTTAATGAGGTATGTACTATGGAAGGAGAGTTTAGTATAATTTTAGGGCAGAGGGAGAGAGAATGATGATGAGTTGTGTGAATCATCTGACAGTCTATGAACAGTAAAAACAATCATGCTTGATGCTTTTTGATACAGATACAAAATAAAATTTCGTGCATATGCATAGAAATACATTATCTATTATTATACCATTTTTATATACATATCTGATGCAAATGTTTATACTAAATTAGTTTTCAACAACATAGAGTTAGGATGGAAAATTGACCAACAATTTTGAGATTTGTTCGTCTATCGTTTAGACGTATATGGTTCAGAGTTCGAATCCTGAAATTGAATTCCTTATTTCCAGATTGTCGAATTTTCCATTCTTTCTTCATGATGTCAAATAAAAGTCGCTAATTCGATCCTAGTGAAATTTTGCAACCAAGAAATCCCGTTAAAAGAAAATGCAAAGTAAGATAGAAGCAAAAGCGAAAATAGTGGGAGACCTCTTCTTCTTTCTCTTACAAAGTGTTAGTAATAGCTTGTCTACTAATTAGATAAAGAAATGTGATGGCCGTTACCTGGCTTCAGCCTCCTCCATCCATCGCTCTAGAACAGGTTTGATTTTTTGAGCACTTTTCGGAGTGATGTCAAGCTTTTCGAACCTAAGGCGAGAACATGTATACCAAAATTCCGTTCTTTCGTTCATATGGAAATATTGCAAGAATTAGAATAGGACGTAAAGTGCTACTATGTTAGTTATTCAGTCATTGTTTGTTTTTAATTCTGAGGCAAGTTTCAAAAATCTTTTTTTAGTATCCAGAACAATGGAGGGTGAAGCTTTTTGGAAGTAATAATTATAAAGAAATTTACCAGATTGTAGAATGCGGTTGGTTCAATTCCCTTTTGGAATTAAAGAAGAAGACCGAGTGATACTGAATAATTTTCTCTAGGACGGACCATTACTTTTCGGTACCAGGAAACTTCTTCTTGGCAAGATTGACATCAAAAGTACAGAATATACATTCAGAACAACATTTAGAAGAGGGTACAACATCCACACCTATATGACAGGTCCTAACTACATCTCTCCCACTATGCCACAAAATCGAACAGCTAACACAAGAAGTTAATGTTTAAACACTTAGAGAGGATATTTCATGCAATTTTACAGAGAAGACATCAATTCAAATAAAGAATAATGACAATGATGACTGTGCGAATTTTTTTAGGTTTTTTTTGGAAGTTTCAGGCACATCTCGGTTACCAAAGCAGTTAATGTTCTACAGATTTTGAAAGAAAGTTATGGAAAAGCCGACGAAGATTAAGAAGGGAAAACCCCTCTTAATCTTCTTGGGCCCCACCAATACTCAAATTCAAGATATCTTTACATCTGACACACTTATGTGTGTTAAATGGATAGAATTATCTTTGAACCTTAACAATTCGGTAAACCTAGATGTGTTTGGATGAAATTCTTCACATTTTTGCGATTGACTTTTAGGAATTGATGGATATTGACAACCAAGGATTTTTGGATGGTAGGTTTAGGATATTGGACAGTTAAGGATTTCTGTTCACATGTTAATATCAATGGTAAGTTTTAGGGTAGCACACTAAGGATAGCAGCTACACCCTCCAAGGCACTGAATAGGATACAATAAATAAAAAGAAATGAAAACAAACAATATTTATAACACATAATATCACTTGCCGTGCTGATGAACTGTTGCATCATCCTCTAGTAGACGCAGAAGTAACTGATGAAGCTAAAAAATCCAGATACCGAACCAACCAACTGACCAAATTTACAAAAAGTTCAAATCTCAACGGATCACTGACCAGGTTTGGTAACTTGGTTCGTTATTTGGATTTTTACCATAATGAACTCTGCGTCAAAATTTTGTTTCTAAATTAAAATTATCTTTGATATTCTGAAGTAGAGTTTATTAAACCTTACCGTTCAAAACCAACAGTTACTTCTAATACGAATGTTTTTCCAATCATGTTTCTAATATATAATTACTACCTGTAATTAAAATTAGAAACATAACTGCAGTTCATCTAATAGATATGAATATACAGTAAAGCTTATTGAAATAAAACAGATGTTATTATTCGAACTTTTCTCGTGAAGCTAATCTAGTGAACATTAAAACTTCCGCATCCAATATAATTACTCGGGATTCATTATAATAAGTCCCTTCATTTTGTACCGAAGTTTAGAGCTGGTACATTGCATTATAAAGTATCATCTCAATTAAAGTGTAAGGCATTACTGAAGTTACACTATAATTGTCTGTAAGTATAGTCATATGTACAACTCTAGTAATGCGAGAGTAATTCTCCATGGCTGGATTCACTCATCGATTTTAAAATTGTGAATGTTATGAAGTATGCATTTTTTAATCAGAATAATGAAGAAATTTTCATGAAGAAATTTGTTATATTTTTTAAAATTAAATTTTTTTTTGTAGTGATTAAACATTACATTCAGTTAACCCTTGCAGGCAAGAAGGATTTAGTCCTGGGATATTAAGGAATAACTCAGGAGTGAATCCAGTTAATCTGAGATATTCCCTTGCCTGGGATACTCCCTTAATATCCCAGGGATAAATCCTTCTTGCCTGTGAATTTAAAAATCAAGTTTTTTCAGTTCAGCCAACTGCATATTCATATCTATTGTATTTCCTTATTAAGAGTAATGATAGAAATTTAAGGGGTTTATTACCTGCATATTGCAGACTGCGAGTAAGCCGGTCCTTCCGTGATGGAAAGGGCTTGCCCCACTTGGGTCTGGGTCAGACCCAGGGACAGACGGCGCATCTTGAATGCCTTTGCGAACTCTTTGATCTCGTCTAGGTTGACACCGTCCACCATGTTGGTGCCTGCCTGACTGATGGTGGGCTGATCTAAGGGTGGGGAAAAGAGGGTAAATGGAAATTAAAAGGGGTAATATGAAGGGGAAAATAGAAAAGAAAGATATTGAAAATTTAATGGGAAATTTAAATGAAAAATTTGATGGAAAATTTTAATAAAAAATTTGATGGAAACTTTAACTGAAAATTGGATTGGAATTTTTTGGAAGAATTAGATGAAAATTTTAAATAAAAATTTTGATGAAAATTTTAATGATAATTTTTATAAATTTATGATAGTTGAGATTGGAAAAAAATTATGGAAAACATCCAAATAGAAACAAACAAATTTGTTAGGAAATTCGATATATATAATTTTTTTTCAATTTACATGTATCGAGTACTCACTGTGGTTATCGAGGAAATCAGGACTGTATCTAGATGGGTGAGAGGGCGGGGGAGGATGAGTGGGAAAGTGAGAGGCTCCCAATCTAGCTTGAAGTCCACTCACAGTGTCTGGAAACAAAGAAAACATATACATTAAATGGGGGATATATAAACAACAACATTAAATGGGGGAAATATTAATTCATTGAAAAGGACCGAAACAGGGAAAATTCTAACCTTTTTTAAAAAATATTTTTACTCATATTAATAATTTGTACTGAAAAATTTTGAGAGAAAATAAAAAAAGGGTTAAAATAAAATAGATACAATAGAGTTAATATATACTAGGGTTGAAATATAAATACATCAGGTTAAAATATTGTGGCATTTGTGCTTATTGAGTGACTCTGTTTATTTGTGTTCCACTGCATTGAAATAAGTACATAATTTAGGGACAAATAATGAGAGGCATTATTGTAATGAAATTAACTCACTCATTAAATGTCAGGAAATAATGATGGAATGGAGCTGTTTGCGGGGGGGAGGGGGTTATGGTGAGTTACTATGAGTTATGGTGAGTTACTATGAGTTATGGTGAGTTACTATGAGTTATGGTGAGTTACTATGAGTTATGGTGAGTTACTATGAGTTATGGTGAGTTACTATGAGTTATGGTGAGTTACTATGAGTTATAATGAGTTAATATGAGTTGTGGTGAGTTACTATGAGTTGTGGTGAGTTAATATGAGTTATGGTTAGTTACTATGAGTTATAATGAGTTACTATGAGTTATAATGAGTTACTATGAGTTATGGTGAGTTACTATGAGTTATGGTGAGTTACTATGAGTTATGGTTAGTTACTATGAGTTATAATGAGTTACTATGAGTTATAATGAGTTACTATGAGTTATAATGAGTTACTATGAGTTATGGTGAGTTACTATGAGTTATGGTGAGTTACTATGAGTTATGGTTAGTTACTATGAGTTATAATGAGTTACTATGAGTTATAATGAGTTACTATGAGTTATAATGAGTTACTATGAGTTATAATGAGTTACTATGAGTTATAATGAGTTACTAAGAGTTATGGTGAGTTACTATGAGTTATGATGAGTTACTATGAGTTATGGTGAGTTACTATGAGTTATGGTTAGTTACTATGAGTTATAATGAGTTACTATGAGTTATGGTGAGTTACTATGAGTTATGGTGAGTTACTATGAGGTAAGGTGAGTTACTATGAGTTATGGTGAGTTACTATGAGTTATGGTGAGTTACTAAGAGTTATGGTGAGTTACTAAGAGTTGTGGTGAGTTACTATGAGTTATGGTGAGTTACTATGAGTTATGGTGAGTTACTATGAGTTATGGTGAGTTACTATGAGTTATGGTGAGTTACTATGAGTTATGGTGAGTTACTATGAGTTATGGTGAGTTACTATGAGTTATTGTGAGTTACTACGACATTTCATGCACTTGTGGTTTGAATTCACCAACATTATTTCTACTCACGGAAATCGTGTTGGCTTGGGTACCGTCTGTACGGCAACTCGGGAACAGTGTCTTCGTGACCTGGTGAAAAAATATATAGAAAATTAAAAAAAGAAACAATAATAAAAGGATATTTTATTAAAAATTCGATACATTTCTCATAATATCATTGGCACGAAAAGTATTACTATTAAAAAAATAGATAGTATGTACTTTTAGTGTTAGATTTTACTGTAGTAGTCAATGAGTTAGGGCCCGGTCATACGAACGTTTTTGCACTACGTTCTTACAACTGTTTTGACTCTGAGGAAATTACTGTTAAACTCATTTCATATGTATCCATGTCACGCGACGTTTTTGGAGCGTTGAAAAAGTTCCAAAAACGCTCGTGTGACCAGGTCCTTAATATCCTTAATATATTTATTTTATATAAAAATTAGATTTCTTTTATTTTTTATTTATAAAATAGCTTTTCTGAGAAAGGAATTGATGGAGTGGGGTAAGCTCCGAGTTATCGCACGGTTCCACATTTACGATCATAAAAAAAAATTACTATTATTATTAAAATAATTGAAAATATTTTTTTTTTACATGATCGAAAATGTGAAACCGTCCGATAACTCAGAATTTACCCTACACGGCTAATTTATGTGCAATTTATCTTCATTAATTTTCTTCAGTTTAATTAGCTAAAGGCAATTAAGCAAATTTCGGTATAATTTCATCGCGTTTTTCGGAGTTATTTCGATTTTTTTTTCGTTTTTTTTTTCCCGCTGAAGCATGCCGAGCATATTTAAGAGATTTGGGGGGCATTTTCCTAATTACCGACCAATTACGTCAAGAATTTTTACCTCTAAAAGATACTTAGGTAAAGAATATCATCAACATTTAGAAACTATTCAAAACTATAAAATTAAAAATAATATTTGTACAGAATAATTTTTAAATACCGAAAAATGAAAGATTTCATTACCACATATAATTTAATGTATTATCTTGTTAATTTTGTAGTGTATTTTATATAGCCAGTTAATATATTCTACATATATAATTTGATAGAAGCATTTCTTGTAAAACAAACATTGAACATTTTAAATGTAGTGCACAGTGAATGGTTGTAGTATTTTCGTGAACGGTATAACTCCACTATAATGAACTCCTGTATAGTGAACTCCTCTATAATGAACTCCTCTATAGTGGATGTAGAGTCCTGAGTAAGGAAGTAGCCTCTATAGTGAACAAATTTTCTTTAGTCTGCCATCAGTTTTCTAAAACTGATGGCAGACTAAAGAGATTTTGTTCACTATAGAGGCTACTTCGTTACTCATGACACTAATTCACTACAGAGGAGTTCACTATAGAGGATCTTTACTGTATTTACACTGATCTGTTTATTCAAATCGCAAAAAATTGTATTTGGTATCTGGAGTCTGGATCTAAAAAGTTTAAAATGCGTATCTAAAGCACTTTTCACACGGGCGTTTTTTCTCATGCCGCAGCAAAGTAATTGGTGCATGAAAAAAATTCATGAATTAACGTATGTGCTTTTTATGTCCGTTTTGATTGGGCATTTTTTTCATGCTTCAGTTTTTTTGCCGTGGCATGAAAAAAACGCCACATGTGAAATATGCCTTAGGGTTAAAATGCATAGCTTAGGGTAAATTAGGTTAATTTTTAGGTTAGTTGTTCTCACCCTGCCTGAGGTGTTTCAAATCCCCCCAGTCTGATCCCTTCCCCCACTCACCTCCCACCGGGGAAGCCATTGACAGGGGGAGTTTGGGTTTATCGGGACTACACGATCTGATGGAATTGTTATTGTTGGTGGAACTGTTATTGTTGTTGTTGTGGTGGGTGTGGTGGTGGAAGAGAGATGGAGGAAGTCCCGCTGCAAGGCCCAGTAGTGGATGGGGGTTTGAGACGCTACTGGGAGATGTACTGGAGGACGATGAAGTTGGGAGGGGGGAAGAAGCGGCAGATCCCCCTGTAGAAAGAGAAAATAAAATATTATAGTATATAAAATTATATAAAATTTATATTTTTTAGAATATTTTTTTCATATAATTTTTTTCTTTAAATAACATAATTTATAAAATAATTTATTTTAAATAACATTTTTATATAATTTTAACTTTTTTAAACATAAAATTTTTGAGAAAATTTTACATCGCTTCCATACAATATTTCTAAAACATTTTACATATGACTTTCATAATATATAACTATACTAAAATAGATTAAAAAAACAACTACTATTCCTTTTAAATTGCAAACAATAATACATGATAAATAACGAACAAAATTACCACCATAGTTTAATTCGACTGAATTAATCAATGGCAGAAATGGAAGAAAAAGATGTCCAACCTGTCAAAGATTCACACTAATACGTACCGTGAATTAATGACATGCGGTCATTTTAAAACATATAGAGGTGTATTTATCTGTTTCATTAATTGTACTCTTTGATATCTAGTGGTAATAATGATGAATAATCTATGCAAATTGACGGATTAAAATAATTTGACAGGTGAAACACGACTGAAAAATGAACCGATGCAAATCATTCCGATTGTGCGTACTTTAAATAAATAAAATAGTAGTATGTGACCCTTCTGTAAATTCACATTCTTTTTAATACAGGATATATATTCATATCATTATTAATTTTTAATATAGTACATTCAAATATATTTTTTTCAAATATTGAAAATATGAATTTTTCAAATATTTTTAAATTTAAATATTGATTTTCTTATTCTACTGAAGTTATTTCCTATTTTATTTAGCATAAGGTTGAATTTCTATTCAATTTATTAACATAATAGCCTTTAGATCATTTTATATAGTTTTTATAACCCGTATACCGAGTCAAAGACTTTTTTCTGAAAGGCGTAACGTACGTACGAAAAACAAACAAAATTAAAATTATTATTAAATAGTGCATTAATTTAAAATTAGTATATGATATAATATTACTGTTATAGAATTTTTTTAGGAAGAGAAACTTGTTTTCAAATAAAAAGACTATTTTAACCCTGTTTAGTTTTTATAGTTACCCCAATTTAGTCCATTTATGGTGTATAGTTACCCCATTTTATACAATTTAGGGTCTTTTCAACTATATTTACCACATTTATGGTCTTCCCCCCATATTTACCCCATTTAGGGTATTTTCCCCATATTTTCCCCATTCAATGCAGTTTCTCCATTAACCCCTTCAAACAGTCTGCATATCAAATACCCATTCAGGATTTACAGTAATTAGCTATTTAGACGTTTAGAGGCCAAACAGTGTTACTCTCGAGTGCTGTGGTTTCTCCCGTACGAATAGCATAGGCAGCAATGTCTGAGCCATTAAAGCTACTTTATTATGTTGTCTGAGCACCCTCATAATCATCTGGCAACACTTACTGCTGCCAGATGATTAATACGGCAACAGCTAATTAAGTGTGTTGACACCCCGACTCCCCTTCACCCCCTTAGGGGGTGGGGGGTCGAAGAAATCATAATATTGTAAATGAAAATAGGTTCTCATTTACCGTAGACTTTTTAAAATATTTGCAAATGAAAATAGGTTCTCATTTACCGTAGACTTTTTAAAATATTTGCAAATGAAAATAGGTTCTCATTTACCGTAGACTTTTTTTAAATTTTTGCAGTTAAATTTATCAACCAGAATAAATAAACTCACCAGAATGGATATTGTGGTGAGGTGGTTGAACGGGTTGCGTTTGGTGGGTGGGGTGGAGGTGGTGGAGTTGGTTGAGAGTAGATCCTAACCCCCCGGTGGTTTGGGTTGACGCAATGGGGCCAGCTTGACCCAAAGTTATGGTCAGAATGGGTTGAACGGCGACGCCTGGTGGTGAGGAATTAAACCAAAAATTTTATAATTGGAAAAAAAAATTGAAAAATATAATATTAAAAAAATATTTTAAAAATTTAGTAAAATAATATTTGATAATAATAACATTTGATTAATCTAATGAAGGTGAATTAAATACCTATAAATATTATATAATAATAAAAAATTAAAACATCATTATTTAAAATTACTGTAGAATAATTTCCGTCGAGTAATTCATACTTTAATTTAACTTTTATATTAAAGTTCCAAACCAAGCTATCATTATGTACCTTTATAAATTAGACGGTATAATAACATTTAAATATAATTTCAATCGATAATGCAATCATGGCAGGAAGTTTTAAATGTAATAATTCAAATAAAGAGAGTTAATTAAACTCGGTAAATAGAACATTAACTATTGATTTAATGTAGAGTTGAACTTAGGCCATTGTATGTTAATACGGAGCTGAAACAGTGTACTGAAAACTGGTACTAATTAGTCGAAATTGGTACTTATTTATTACTCTTCAGTGTACGAACTTAATCTAAGGTAATTAATTCTAGTACTAATGAAATAAAATTGGTACTTTTATATTACATTTTAGTGTAAAACCTGAATTAATGGTACTAAATTTTAGTACTATTTCTATAAAATTGGTACTTTTCTATAAAATTGGTACTATTCAGTGTACAAACTTAATCAATGGCACTGAATTTTAGTACTAAATTTTTAAAATTGGTACTTTAATATTACAATTCATTGTTAAAACTGAAGCAATAGTACTAAATTGTAGTACTATTATTACTAAACATTAACTTCTTTTTTTCTACTACCCGGCCTTTATATTTTTTTAAAAATAAACTTGAATTTAGTTTAGTATACAATTGTTAAAATATATTAATTTGTGCCAAAAGTTTTAAGTACTAATTTCCTACCTTGAGAGGTTGGAATCAAGAGTTGGGCCCCTTGGACCCCCTGCATAACTTGTCCCGATGTGAGGACCATTTGGGGCATAGCCCCGGATGGACCACCATTGCCCAATGAACCGTTGGACCCGGCAGCTGCAATTGGACTGGACCCGGTGGCACCTGTGGATCCGGTCCCGGAAACGGCGCTTGAAGCGGCCGCGGCCAGTGCGGCGCTGGTTGCTGCAGCGACGGCGTTAGAAGCGGGGGAATTACCGCCCATGCTGTTACCTGAGAGGAAACATGGGGGATAAGTGGGGGAAGTAAGTGGGGGAAACGAGAGAGAAGAAAGTGACCTAATATATGACCTTGAAATTACGAAAAGTTGAGTTTCAGATTTGTTTTTGACAAGTTGTATTCTTTTATCACTTAATAAAAAGAGGATAAATATATTGATAATTTATTGAAATAAATCATAATAGAAAAGCATACAAAATTAACGGGCTTAGATATGTTCCATTTACTGATTTTAATTCAATTTCATTTGATTATTATAGCTTATATACTATCAACATGTGACTTACTTCCAATGACTCTTCCTTTAAATTCATTATTTTCCTTACACTAATAACAAAACATTAAAGACATAACCAACACAAGAGTCAGTGAATCGATTTCACATTCCCCCCTTCTCACTCTATAAATATTTATCGAAAATAGTGACAAACAGACGCGTCGTCGACGGCGATGCTAATTACTAGCCAATACGTACGGACAATGAGTAACGGCGCGTCGAATAATGTACTAATTACCATAATCAGCTTAGTAATAATATACTAATGAGGTTAAACTATAACCACATTAGGTAATTAATTTGCCTTATTAATGGTAATGTGCTTAGAGAGCTCTACATGTAGAATTAGAGGAAAAGAAGAGAATGGGTGGGGGAAATAAGAGAATGGGTGGGGGAAATAAGAGAATGGGTGGGGGGAAATAAGAGAATGGGTGGGGGAAAATAAGAGAATGGGTGGGGGAAATAAGAGAATGGGTGGGGGAAATAAGAGAATGGGTGGGGGAAATAAGAGAATGGGTGGGGGAAATAAGAGAATGGGTGGCGGGAAAGTGGAGGAGACGGTTAGCTTCAATGAAGAGGATCAATTAGTCAGGGGGAAATGGAAAATTGCCCCAATATTGTTACAACATTGGCTCAATATTGTTACAGCATTGCCCCAATATTGTTACAACTTTGCCCCAATATTGTTACAACATTGCTTCAATACTGTTACAACATTGGCTCAATATTGTTACAACATTGCCCCAATATTGTTACAACATTGCCCCAATATTGTTACAACATTGCTTCAATACTGTTACAACATTGGCTCAATATTGTTATAACATTGGCTCAATATTGTTACAACATTGGCTCAATATTGTTATAACATTGCCCCAATATTGTTACAACTTTGCCCCAATATTTGTTACAACATTAGGAAAGTGTTGCCCCAAGAATAATTACTACCTTGACAGTTTCAGCTTAAATAAAAATAAGTTTTATCCGCAAAGTTCATTAATGTGAGTCTATTTAAAAGTAACTAATATGTTAAAAGTTAGGGAGGTGAACCTTTTCTGTAGTGGGGGTAGCCTAGTGGTGGAGTCTCACCGGTTTGGTGGAGGTGTGGGTGGAGGAGACTAGAAACACTCCCATGGGGTGCAGGGGATGGAGCTGGGGGAGGGACCAGACCTAGTCCTGCACCACCTGAAAAAATATCAAAATGTTGGACATTTAATGGATTAAAATTAAGAATTTATATAAAGAATCAGGAAGAGGTGTTTGAATTTTGTTCCAATTTTACAAATTGTTTAAGGTTGGAGAAATTTTTGAATTTTTGTTTAAATTTTCTGAATTTTGCATAATTTTTTATCTTGTACCTTGTAGTCCAGCAAGAGCAGCCATCTGGTTCTGTAGGTTCTGTAGACTGTGGAGGTTGTGAAGCCCGTGAATGGCGTGGTGGAGAGAGGCCAAACCACCAGCCCCCCTGTCTCCATTGGAGGAGCCTCCGCTTGAACCACTGGAGGAAGTGATTGGGGGTGATGGAGGCTGATTGGGGGGTAGAGTTGGAGGTCCACCACCCAGACTGTTGCCGAGCATTGTTGGTAGAGTGGGGGAGGAGGAGAGATGTGTGGGGGCGGGGGAAGGTGGAGGAGAAACACCACCAGCTGGGGAAGAAAAAAAAAATCCGTTAAAAAAAGAAATGAAACATAAATAAATCAATGAAATTTTCTATTATTGAAATTTTCTATTATTGAAATTTTCAATTGATGGAATTTTCGATTAATTAAATTTTATAAACATATTTTTCTAACCCACAAAATAATTAACTCATAATTTACAATAAAAAAATAATTGCTACACGACACATCTCAAATTAATATATTTTGAACACATTCAAGCCTAATTATCTAATTTAGCATATATAGCTATTATTTCTATTCCAATTCAAGTCGGTATATTATAATCATGAAATTAACATACAATGACCAAAATGTTTAATAAATTAAAACCTCGCATTTGTGTCCTAATCCTCTCTAGAAATCATGTTAAGATGAGCTAGAGGCATGTTGAAATTAGGTATTTACATTTAGTACCTACCTACAGTATTATCAAGTTAATTGAATTTATTCCTATTACAGAGAAAAATGTGTTAGATGCACCGAAAAAGATTAGCATTTAAATTATAAATGGAATAAACTCGTGATGAACAACTTATTGTTTACAAATAATGAAGCGACGCATTCATTATTCCAGCCAATTACCGCTAAAAATCACTTGCGATGTTATTATATTAAATATACCAATTATTATTTGTTGGAGGCGATTATTTTTCATTGTGTTTGATTAAAGTAAATAATTTGTGAAAGATGTTGAATGGACGGACAGCATATCAATATTGAACATGATTATTGACTGAAGTGAAAAGTGATCAAATGGGTTTAGTGTTTATTGTAAATTAATTAATATTTCCTTTTGTAGTTATGTAATATGAATGGAAAAAAGAACGTACATAATCTACATTAAAAATATGAATCAATAAATTATACAACAACCAAGTAAATATAAATAAATTACCCGAAAAAATTTAAATTACTAAATACAACAATTAAAGAAATTAAATTAAAACTGAAAAACAATTAAAGAAATTGAATTAAATCAGCTAATCAACCAAATAAATGAAGTACATAAATAACTAAATAATTAATTCCCAATTTAAATCCAAGACAATGACTTGAGAAAATAATTAATTTAGTTCACTTAAAAATCAAACGAAGTAAGTGATGTGAAACCAAATAATGAATGATAGTAAGTGTGATGATAATGATGAGAAACCAAGTAATGAATGATAGTAAGTCTAATGATAATGATGAGAAACCAAGTACCTAATGATAGTAAATGTAATGATAATGATAATAAGATTGCAATGCTATATACCTGAGGCAAGGAAAACAATACGGTAATGTGAGAAGATTGAGACAACCTGGAGCTGATTCGACGTCATATATTAGAGGAGACGTCATTTTGACGATTGAACGTCTATAAGAGAATTCGACGTCTTGTGAAGAATTTGACGTCTTCCAAAGAATTCGACGTCTTCTAATGAATTCGACGTCTTCTAATGAATTCGACGTCTTCTAATGAATTCGACGTCTTTCAAAGAATTCGACGTCTTCCAAAGAATTTGACGTCTTTCAAAGAATTCGATGTCAAAGAAATAGACGTTACTTTAAATAATAGTACAAAAAATTCCGTTTTCACAAATGACTGTTCTGATGCCGTCGAAAGTAGGAATTAAATCTGAAATCTATCCGATTTACACCCCCCCCCCCTAACAAACCAAAGTGCGAATGTTTCGACAGCTGATTCAAAGGAGGGGGGTGGAAAGGGGGAAGAGGGTGGGGGGTGGGGGGTTCGAATCTTCTCATTAGATCGAATAAAGATGAAGATGAAAGTCATTCCCTGCATATTATGTTAATGTTTGTAATTAAAGTGCAAGAAAACCTGAGGGGCTTCAGACTCCACATTGAAATACAGTTACGAATTATTAATTATGTGATTATTATTGTATTAATTATGTGATTATTATTGTGTTAATTATGTGATTATTATTGTATTAATCATGTGATTATTATTGTATTAATTATGTGATTATTGTGTATTGGATAATTATTATGTAAACATCATGAATAAATTAATATTCTTTAAGTTGATAGTATTTTAATAATGAATAATTATTTTTTTTCTATTAAATTCAAAAGATTTTGAAGGGAATTTTGTGTTTTGTAATATGCCAATTTGAATGTAATTATTAGGGTTGTGACAATGTGCTTTATAAATCATAGATCTTAAGAATATCACAGACGAAATGAAATGGTATCGAATACTATATACCGCTGGTGTAGAACCATTCAATACTCTTTAATTCTCTCCGTCTGTAATATTCTCCATGATTTATAAAGCATATTGTCACAACCCTAGTAATTTCACACAAAGTATATGTCATTTTATATGTGTAAAGTTACATTTCCCAGGCTGATATTCCACATGGTCAGGTCTAGGAAGAACGGGAGGCATTGCGCTATAAAAGATTAATGATGGCTACAAACACCTCTCAAGCCGACAAAATTAATATTTCCAAAAATACAGACGAATAATTAATGAAAATTTGAAAATATCGATTAGTGGAGCAGGCGGTCAGTGTTTTAATGCGTTACGGGGTCTAGTTAGGGTAACTTAGGTACTTTTAGGGGAAAAATGTGAGGTTAGGGTAACTTAGGTACTTTTAGGGGAAAAATGTGAGGTTAGGGTAACTTAGGTACTTTTAGGGGAAAATGTGAGGTTAGGGTAACTTAGGTACTTTTAGGGGAAAATGTGAGGTTAGGGTAACTTAGGTACTTTTAGGGGGAAAATGTGAGGTTAGGGTAACTTAGATACTTTTAGGGGAAAAATGTGAGGTTAGGGTAATTCTGATTCATTGTGGGGGGAAAAATAAGACGTTTAGGGTATTTAAGAATACTTTTAAGGATGAAAAATAGGACGAGTAGGGTAATTCTGGTTACTTTTAGGGAGAAAAATAAGACGATTAGGGTAATAACAAGTCTAAGATCATTACAGTCCCGAAATGATTAATTGAATATCTCTTGAAACAATTTAAAATGTAGGTAACACTATTATAAACAACGCTATAGCTTCAATGTAGATACACCCACAGAATAATGGCTCTACATTAGGATCCAACTAATTAACTCACACAATGTGAAACCTGTTTAAAACTTATAATGGACCAGTGTTCAAGGACCCTAATTGTATGCAAACTGGTAATTAATTATTTGCCGTCAATCTATATTGAAGGAGTTATATTA